>CM034353.1:55873388-55924695 GCA_019925275.1 Mytilus edulis
TCCGTAATTAATAAGATATTTTATAAAGTATGTATTTAAAAGATATCTTTATAAAGAAGTAAGATATCTTATTAACTTATAGAGATATCTTATAAACTAATAGAGATATCTTATAAACTAATAGAGATATCTTATTTACTTTCAAATTAAATAAGATATCTTATAAAAATTAAAGATATCTTAATACTTAATAAGATATCTTGTTAAATAAATAAAATATCTTCAAATTTGAATAAATATAAAAACGGCGTGCCATAGACGTGCGTCTTCCGCTTTGTGAACAAACTCATGCTCTAAATTAACCCGATTAATGTCAGTCGTTATATTCCGCTGATCTCCGTCTAATCCCCGATTGCTACATTAATTCGATAGGCTATAGGCCGATAGAGGGCGCAGAATTATTCGAGTTAGCTCTAAATCCAAAAATTTTGTTTGCACATGCGTATATTGACTTCTTCAGAATAATGAATTTAATCAAATTATCATGCACTTAATATATTTCCATAACTTTAAAACACTTTCAAACTCTGAAATGGTGCACATGATATTACTAATTCATTTATTATGACTGTAATGTGTTGCATTCCGAAATTGACATATTTGACCTAGATACGACCACCGTTCATGCTGGCTGTTCAAACTCCTTCCTCTAAAAAATCAAAGTGCCAGCCGTTTGCTTCTTTACAAAATAAAGGAGGTTCATGGAAGAGCCTACACAAACGCTATTACACTTATACCTATCGGACATAGAAATTACCTTAGTTGTCCTATTCAGAATCAAAATAATTGATGCAAGCTATACTTTATTGTAGTTTTAACATGGGTAGGCTATCGCTCGGGCAAATATAATCACAAATAAAATGCCTACCCATGTTAAAACTACAATAAGTATAGCTTGCATCAATTATTTCTTAAATAAAAATATGATATGAAGTATTTATAACTGAGATTTTTTTTTTTTTTTTTAAACTTAGGAGTTGGTTAATAACACAGATAAATGCGTTCTTGTTTATATATAACACGCTTTAATCAATTTAAGTACATTAATGTAAACTCTCTGTGTTTAAAAGTAGCAGTGACGAAAGTCTGATACCAATCTTTCAGGGTTGTAGTTCGTCAGATCAAAACAAAAACAAAAATATTGCATTTTGATTTATCATAAAAATATATTCAATACAAATTTCTCAGACATGAAAACTTTCTTTATAGCAATATATTTAACAATATTGGCTTGTTTCCTTTTTTCCGTTTATAGGAACAAACATGTCATTGAAATTTTGTAAACACATAAATATTTTAATATACATATGTTTTAATCAATAGGCCGATGCAATAATTATATGAGCGAAGTGTTTGAAGAATAAGAGTAAAGAAGTGAAACGTGTACAACGAGTCAATAACGTACGTGTGTTACATCTATATCCTTTCCAACCAGGACAGCAGTAATCGTCATATGTATAGTAAACTCTCCAAACATTTCTACGCCCGCAGCACCTTTAATTGATTTAAAAAAAATGATAAGTAACATGGTAAAAATTCTTATATACTAACTAGTATACAGCCCGTAACATAGAAGTGATCGAATTGATGTTTCTTTACCGTCAAAATTAGCTACGTTATCGACAAACTTAATTGAGTAGTGACCGAACTATTCGTACTTTAACGTTAAAAAGATTGACCATGCTGACAAACTTTCATGTGTCGATAATCAAGTTTAATACCGATAATATTGAAAATAATTCTAATAATATGAAACAAAATATGTCCATATACCATTTCGATTGGGCGAAAAGAAGTCATTAATTTTCTTCAAAGTCAGAACAGAAAAACAAAAATTATGGAAGGACGTCTTGATAGTATTATTTCCTTTACAATTTTACCCAAAACTAAAAGAAATATACTGGTAACAATTAAAAAGGTGTTTGATAGGAATGAAGTCCTTTATTTTTTCGGACTACAATGTGTACCGTATGTGTGATGGATTTGAATTCAATCAATAACTTTGAAATGTTTTCTCATGTATATGTTCCAGACCGTATGAGTATTTGGACCGTACGCGTACGGTCTGGACCGTATGCGTACTTTTTCAAAATACGCATACGGTCGGACCGTACGCGTACGGTCTGACTGATATTAAGAAGTTGTTCAAGCTTATTAGATACAAATGTATATAACAGATCAACATGACTTATATCTCCAATTAATATAAAAAGTTCAACAGCATTTGACATAAAAACTTAATATTTTAACTATTTAAAAAGATCACGCTTATTTAATCTGTTAATCTCCTGTATTTTCAGGCCGGTAATTCATTAATTGCAGCTCAGTATGCTCATTGAAATTGAAGTTATCGGAAGTGAACATAATGTGGGAGGACAATTGTTTTAGAATATTTATGAACTTTACAAAACAAATGCATACGCAAAGGAACATGCATTAACAAAACATGTAAATCTAAAAAAATACGACGTTCTTATTAGAAGCAAGTGTCACCTTCGGCCAGAGTAACAAAATAGAATTCACGGATATACAATTAAGCAAATATTTAATTTCAATTGTTCGCTTATTTACTTCATCATCGGCCATCTATTTTGTAATAATAACAATTTGTATAACTGAAAATAAAGATTTTGATAAATGTTTGTTTAAATTTAACCCATATGATCTCAAAACGTATGATCAGCTGGACCGTACGCGTATACTCATACGGTCCGACCGTACGCGTATGGTCGGACCGTACGAGTATACGTATACGGTCCGGACCGTACGCGTACGGTCCAAATACTCATATGGTCTGGAACATATACACAAAAGGGAGGACTGGTATTTGTACTTCTGTTAGAATATGTCTTCGTCCGTTTCACATGCCAAACTTTTTTCTAGTACAGTTTAAACGGGAAAATTTTGTTGAGAATTTTTTTTTAATATGACAAAAAAAACGAGCAAAACTCCACAAGGCTTTCAACAAGCGTGGAATCTCACTCCTTCTGAAAAGCTCTAAATCGCCCCAACGTGTACATACGTTTGGTCATCAAGAGATTCTGGTTTCTCTTTTTGTGTGTCATAAACATTCCATTCGGATTTGAATTTAATTTACCGAAACATTTCCGTACATTAAATCTTAGGACGGTCAGAACATTTTAAGGACGCAACAGTCCGAAGTACAATTTTAAGTAGTACATAGATGTGAAATAATTCAGCTTCCTGTACATGTTCATGAAGTTCTAAATTTTGAATGTTGATTTCTTTAAAAAACACCATTTTTTTACAATTAAAAATCTCAAAATGTCCGTTAACAATGAAAAAGTTTGACCATGAAAAATCACATATCTAAGAAAAGCAGTCGTTTAATTGATTATAAGAAAGTTTCAGTATATCATGTCTAATTTCTTTAATTTGAGAGTTTTCCTTTAGTTACAAATGTAGCTCCATGTCTGATGGTGAAATAAAAATGAATGTCTCAGAAAGTGGTGAATTAGTTTCCATAAATGACAGATGAATCGGGCCAAGCTTAGTAACTTACAGTAAACAGACTACTGTAACATTGATGCACTTGCGAACTGTTTAAAAGATTTGTGTTTATGACCAAAAATTTATATACAACTTCATTTATAAATTAGTCTGAATTTCATAGCGCGTCGTCACAATAATGAAAGTTGTAAAAAAAAATCTATAACCTGCAGATCTATACTTCTATAAAGAAAGTATTCTTGTACAAAAGGATATTTATTATAAAATGGTCCTAACTATAGAATAGATAGTTTACTACAGAAATCTTAAACGGAAGTTTCGATAATTTTAAACAGAAGATATTTGAAAATAAATTTAACTTTAAATAAACACTTAAATAATTTTAATACCTCGAAGGTGTAAAGAATAAACCAACAATCTCAATCTTTAAAAGTGTCTTCATTGCACTAACCGACGAGTTCATGTTTACAGTAGAAACAGTGGATGTGACTCCAATAAATTCATTATCATTGTAGTCATGAGTATTTATCGCTTATATTAAATTGATAAAGGTTTTACCGAGGTCGCACCAACTGTTTCTACAGCTAAGATCAGTTACATGTAACATGATCTCGTCGATTCGCACGACGAAGCCATTGTTTATGACAGAAAACACATTCTAGATTATGTATTTTTGTTTCCGTCAGTTCGAAAGTATTTGATCATTTCAACTCCTTTGTATATTTCATAATATGTGTCATGAACAAAGACATATGTTCGATTGAATAATGATTTCCTCGTAACAAATGATAGAAATTTCGGAGATCCTGTATTTGATCATTTACCGTTAAAATGAAAATGCCAATGACAGAGGTTGATTATAAAAAATGTTTTACTGTGTTAAAAAAACTTCGACTTAAACAATGAAAACTTACACGTTGGACATGAAATATTTTGTCGATGAAGAAAATTAAATTATGTCACTTCTGAAATAAGTTTGTCGATAACGTAACTTATTCTGACGGTAAAGAAATGCGAATTCGATCACTTCTATGTTACGGGCTGTATCATTTGTGTTGGTTGTTTATACCTTTTAGAAAAGAAGAATATAGAATGTTCTTGTGGTATTTATTGAAACTTGAAACATAATAAGTCGTACTTCATAAATGTGGTGTGTCATGGTCAACTACTAGCGTTGTTAAACAATTGAAAAACTAAGTATTATATATATACCACGCTATTTACGAGTTAATATATTTAAACGACGAATCCGTAGGATGAGTTCGTTTAAATATGTTAATGAGTAAGGCGTGGTGTATATGTTTTGTAACATCATTGAAAAGTGGCCTGATGATTTTTATCCAATAAAGAAAACAATGGGAGTGTCGTTCTAGTCTGCTGCTTAGCGCGCTCACGAGAAAATCGATCCAGATAATTTTTCGAAAGATTACATGTCGTTAAGAATGGCCGTGAAATTTGAAGACGTATATTTTAATTAAGGATATTGGTGGAACCAAGGACATCGAATTATCTTTATTTAAGTTCATTTGATTTTCTGGAGCCTGAGAATTTTTAGAACAAAATAATACGGCTCTGATTTGTCATAAACAAAGTCTTAAAAAAGAAAAAATATTTTCAAAAACCATTTTTTATTGCATTTATTAAATGCATTGGCAAAAATAATCCGGCTTATATTGTTTGTTCCGAAAACTGTAAGCATGGACACGTTGCCTTCTCTGTTTTTCATGAAACACTGGCCGAGTTTTCGTTGAAATTTATGAAGTCATGCACGGAATTTCCAGAAAGTAGAAATCATATTTGTAAAACAAACGAAATCTTGTCCTCGTGCATTCACTGAACTGTCAACCACATGGAGGCGTAAAAAAAAGAGGCGAAGTTAAAATCATGGTTTAACATAAAAATTATCAGTTTAAACCATAGTACAAGCTCCGCCTATCTACATGAAGTTGCAAGGACAAAGTACGCCATGATTCTTTTTTATGGAATAACGTATCAATCTTTATATTAAACCACGGTTTTTCAGAAACCGAACTATTAAGCAGATTATCACGTAAAAACTTCAAAGGAAAAATGCCGTATTATGTTTCAATTCACGTTGTATTACTGTGTACATACATGTATGCTTGTGTGTCTTGAAAATTGGTGAATATTTTTGCTACATTCCTATTTTAATGCTGTATTGCTTTTGAATATAAAGTGTTACCGATTCATTTAAATTTAAACATATGATTGGAACAGACTGGTTTTTTTATGAAAGAAGGATTTTAAGATGAACGATAATGTTAGTGTATGAATCTTTGTATAATTGATCACAAACAAATAAACAAACACGCATTAAATTCATTTGTCAATAACATAAACGTTTTAACTTAGTAAAGTTTAACTTTTTTAAAAGATAAGCTTGTTTACTGAAAAAGTCGCGACGTTGTGTTGTATGTACGAACATCGCGCGTAACGTCATTACGTTACGTTTCGTTCGTTTTTAAGAATAATCTAATAGGACATACCACCACCAACACCTATGAGAGCACACGCTTACTGTATACCATACGGCTCTTCGTCTTGAACATGTATCTCTGAAATTAAAGTAAGTAACTATTTGATATACGAATTAGTGTGATTTTGACTTTCAGACTAAATACTACTGCCACTACCTCGGAAGCAAAAACAAGGATTGATACGATTTGATGATTTTTGTAATGTTTGATATTATTTTTTGTGCGCAAAAGACGTGCTTGTGCAATATATTGTTACTTTTATATAGCATTGTTTTGTTTGTTTAATCATATTTCATTTACAAACGGAATCGAACAAGTTATAACAATATTAGTGACGTCCTCTCTCTATTTAAATATAAACACAAAATTCATTAAACAATGACAAAAACCATGGTAGGAAAACATGTAATACAAACTACAAACAAAACAAACAAAAATTATAGAATCATATATAAAACCGGACTGAAGTGATGAGTCTGAAAGAATTCAGAGTGTTATTTGAACGTTCTAAAGCGTTGTGTTATTATGAAATAGGACTCTACAAACTTGTCTTTGCTTCGCTAAAATTCAATATTTGACAAACACGTGGGGGCAATAAATCGACCACTATCAGTATCAGTTTTCAGTCTGTTTTAAAATATTTAGCTTCGCAACAAGCAAACATGGGAAACCCAATGACTAATCTTCTTACTTCCAAAAGAAAATGTTCTACATTGTCGGAGTCTTGTTGATTACAACCATTTCATTACTCTCATGCATATTCACTAATTGGTCTTCATGAATGTTGAGTTTAAACGAGTAGGAAAATTTCATTTAAATACATATTGCAATTTTTTAAAGATCATTTGATCTACAATTTTAAAAAAAAATTTATATGTGTATGGATCATTGCAATCTAAGTAATTCCTATGTTTTAATGACGGAAGACCAAATTTTACTGCTTGATTTTGAAACTATTTAAATATCATCTGGGGAAGTATATAAATCGACGGCGTGCATAAATCTGAGTCCACAAACGTAACGTCTTCAAATGACTGAAATCACTTTGCGACGTTGGCATTTCCCCCCAGAAAACGTAAGCGTAACAAAACCACTGGACACTTAGTTTTTCACATTACTTTAAACATAAACGTTCATTATACTCCTCTTTTTCTTAACAACGAAGTGCAGCAAATGCACATTCTGGAAATATAAATGAATATATGCTAAGAGCAGTGTAATGGAAATAATTAGCGTCTATGTCGCGGACACTATTCAGAAAATAGCGTTAAAACGTCATTTTGTCTTATTGTAACATAGTAGTTGGACATTAAAAAGTTTATGGTGTTCAGCATCATTCATATTTTTGCAGATTTTTTTAAACCTCTTGATATGCACATTTGGAATATCAAGTTATTTTGTAATAAAGAAAAATAGCAATTACATATTTTTCTTGCCGATTCTTCCATTTTCGAATATTAATCCTTCCAAATTCAACTTCTTACACATAACGATCTACTGTCCAAACTCATTCAACATGCCCAGTTTTGATTTTTTTGGGGGGAAATTTCGTATTACGTCATTGTCCGAATCCAAAAAAATATTTATACGAAAATGCGGGTAATAATGTTGAATTTGTATACATTTTAGGTCCAACAATCTATTTTATGCTTATCTAATGTTACAAGTTACACATATTTTTGCGATTTTCTCCGAGTTCGTTTAATACTTTATATATTGAATTTTGATAACCTTACTAAAAATTAGGATTTTAATGGCTAGCATTTAGTATTTTTTCATTCATAAACCCTTCCTGTTTAAAAGATATTTTAAACAAGGTTGAATAAAACATCTTTTAAAAGCGCATTTGACAGTTGCCGTCAACTTTGTGCACGCCGTCAGGCTCCTGCTCACATTCAACTATTTAGAGTGAAATTATCAAACGTTACATAACTCTGACTCAAACAAAACAATCATAATCGTCTTCGGTCAGTAGCCTCGGTGGGAGAGTGGTCTAAGTTACTACTATAATCACTAGCCAGTCAACACTGTGGTTGTGAGTCCGAATCCATCGCGTGCGGGAGCACTTGACCCCAATCTCAATTGACTAGGATTGTTAGTTTTCTTATCGAAGGTCGTTAATTTGCTCCAGACTCTCTGGCATCCAACACAAAATCGGTGCTTAAAACACAGAAAATCAAAACTTCGGTCATTTGACCTATAGCCGGTAATTTTACCTATATTTTATCCTCTTGCGACTTAAATTGTAAATAAAAAACAAAACAACAATATTCGTCTCAGGAAAACTTTTATTAACGGAGTTACAAAGACATTAAAGTTGAGCACTATGTTAGTTCTGAAACAAATCAAAATTGTTATGTATGGAAATTAGGTCTTCCATGTATGACTAGGAGAAAATTATTCATATTGACATTCTCACAACTGTTTCATATCAGTTTATTTTATTTTTATTGAGCCAACCGCTGAGCTTTTGACTTATGGCAAAGTACCAATTTGTTTAATGGTAGGTTTGCAAGGGGTGCTGTAGTAGTCAATTTGCGTTAAATCAGGAACGGATGATAGCAAAATTGCTTGTTGTCGTATTAGAAACTGTTCCTATAGAAATATTGAATGCGGGTAACATTCGTATAACACTGCCCACAGTCGAAAATATTGCAGAATTTACTTTTTATCAAATAATGATTCATATGTGAGAATGAGGGACAATACAGAACGTCATAAGTACAAATATAGAACTTGTGAATGAAAACATTAAGATTGTTGAAGGACAGTACCTTACTCTGAACCCGAGTAAATATGAAGATTGAGGTCTGAATATTGCTGCTGAATTTTGCAAAAAAAATCATTTATCAGAAGATTTGTCTGAACACACAACTGTTACAATAACACCAGTAGCTATGAAAATCGAAATTTGTTTGTCACGAAATATAAGATAGATCTCAAACTAAAAGCGGGATGGAAACATCAGAACCCAATAGTTTTATAAATTTAAAACTAGAGAAAAGTCATCTAAACATCTGTGATTTACAAAAATTGATTGGTCAACAAAATTTACTGAATATATTTCTGTATGTGTATTGCTTATATCTTAAATAATAAAACACTGGTGACTGTATCATTTGGTAACCTTGAAACGTTTACTTCAAAGAGATTATTTTTAAGCCGGTTTTGTATAATCGTTCACCTATCTTTAGTATGAAAAAACGTATGTGTGTGATATGAAATTGAAATCGTTGATTGTTTAAGACCAACATACTAGGTGAGAATTAAACAAGTTATTTAGGAAATTTAAAACTTAAGTTATAAATGTTCACATAATGTGTATTAGTTTAAACCAATTTTTACTTTCAAATATTATATTGCTATACAATAAAAGGGTTACTGCATGAATATTGAGGAATATTGTCCCTCGTAGAACAAATATTGATTTTCGCAACTCGACGTAAGCACACTTCGAAGAAACGGAAGAAGTTATTATGGAATATACCGTTACCGACCTCATTTTACATAAAAGCATATGTATTTATTTTATTTATTTATTTATACATCGTCCAAAACATTTGTCACTTTTCTATAGAAAATGATTGTGACTTTTGTGAAGATTTGCGAAATATTCATCGACTACAAATTCAAAAATGTTCAAATTGAAGGGATGAATAGCATGTTAAAAATTGGCTTACCCATAGGAAACGTAACATAAAGATGAAAAGAATAAAATTCCTAAACACAAAGTGCTATTATGCGCCATATCAAATTACTGAATGAAGACAAGGAAGACGGTCGTCAAGTTTATACTTATTACCAATTGAAGCACTTACAAGAGGGAAGTTCCTATGATGGTCCTCTGAATGTACCTAAAGTTACAGTGAAAACTATATACTGTAAAAACTACAACTATATTGCTGCACATAGTTTCTGCAAGACAAAAGAAAGCTACTCTATATACAACATGAGTAACAACATAAATCACGCAGCACTACTGCTCTTTGAAAAATTATATGATAGAAATACAGTGAAGTTTCAAAATGCTACGTTCCAGAGTAAGATTAAGGAAGATGCAAAGTTCACGCAACCGGGAAGCTGCTTGAGTATAGTAAACTTCGATACATACGTATACTAACAAGCAAAATATCACCCAAAGTTTCGCTAATACAGAAATATAGTATACATGTTTGTTTTCCTAATACTTATGGATCTCTTTTACCAATATGTTCCGATCTGAATCTATGATATTACAGACTGTGTTAATAGTGGACTTAGTTCGCTTCCATAGACACATATAGAATGTTTTAAAGGTCTTTGTTTTGTATAATTTAGGATGCACATAACCAACCAATAAACCCTGGTACCTTTGATAACTATTTACAAATACACCTCGATTGGGTGGTTCATCTATTCATGTATGATCTCTTGAATAATACCCATGAACTTGTATTAAGATGGTGCATGTATTCAATTATGATCCATTGAATAGTACGAATTCATTTCAGAAAGACTTGTTTTTTACGTGTAAAAACGTAAATAGTGATAAACAAATAGATAGGAAATGCGAAAAAAATATTTGAAAAACAAAATGTTAATCTGCTAACCGAGTCTCTGGGATTGATCTAGTAATTGAGTAGTTCATTTCTTTCATTAATGGTTCTTTAGATAATTAATACACACTGATCATGTATTTAGATGGGCCATGTATTCATATATAATCTGTACAGCTAAATAGAGAATTTGCTTAAACACTTGTTAATTGTTTAAGAACGGCCAAATCGAGCTACTGACTGCGAAATCATCCATATTCATGATGTTATTGGTTGCAGACTGATATAATTTTTAATAAAACTTCATAATATAACACGATTTTGCTGCATATTATGTCGAGAATGCATCTCCATAACTTTTAACACTAAGCGGTAAAAGCCATAATCTATTACAAATCTCCGAAATGTTCAGAGCTTAATTTTTTTTAATAATTTTCCAAGGATATAGTTTATAGAGTATATGTTTTTGGAGAAGTTGAAAATAACCTGAAACTTTTCATTTATTGAAAGATGAAAGTTTAACCCTGTCAAGGAAGAAGGAAAGCATTTTTTCCAGCGATTTCTTTTCCATGTTGCCAATTGCCAACAAAATAAATAACTTTAAAATCTATATTGATATAATGCTTCAAGCAGTTGTTTATAAGTGTTGTTGAATGACGATCATATAAATACATAATGTCTTATTTTTCGGTAAAAATAAAAAAAATTACGCAGTTTTATGGGATTAAAATTATGCAACCAAATAAGATTCGGAAGTGTCACACAAGTACCATAGTAGGAGTACATATACTTGTAGTTGTTTATTTACTGAACATTTATTAGTTTAATTTTTATGATCGTTTTAAAGCAATGTCATGTGTAGGTTGGTTCCCTCCTTAAGATATACAGTATTCCTTCGGAATATACAAACATTAAGCTTGTCAATAACGGTCGGATACTAGTATATATGCAATGTGTTTCTCGCTTATGGAACGGTGACCAAATTATCTTCCCTTTTACTTCAATTTAATTTTATCATTATCGAAGGGCAGATTTTTATATTAGACTGGTAAATTCCATTTATTTTCTCATACTAGTATCCGTCTTTCATTTTGTCTATTATAGAAGAAATTAATCTTAAATTTTGGCATCAGACTTAAATTATGTGAAAATATGTGTTTATTCATTAGAAGCCAGTCTAACACACTAACACTAAATTTCTGAACTATCCCTACCTTGACTGTAGGATTACCACAAATTTCAACATAAACAATATGCATATGTATATTTACTGGTAATATTTCCAAGTCATGTCTCTGTGAGATGAAAAATAGAGATCATAACTGGGAATCAATATGTAAACAAAATTAATTATCTATGAATATTCTATCTCTCACTAAAAAAGGATTAGTTTGAGAATCACTGTATTTACAAAGTGCAACATGTAAAGTAAAGGAAACGTGTCGCTTACATCATGCGATACTAATGTCCAACACAAAACCTAAAAAGACATGCGTAATCTCCCTGCCTTTTCTTTTTGATCGATCTTTATATTTTATAGTGTGTCTTTTAAGCTGTAATGTTTCACCTTTCTCTCAGATTTGGAGGTTGGTGCATTTTAATGCACCTGTCGTAAGTCAGGAGTCTGTGTTCAGTGGTTGTCGTTCGTTGGTGTGGTTCCTAAGTGTTTTTCATTTCCAGTTTTTTAATGGATTATTGGTCTCTTGTGGAGAGTTGTCTCATTGGTAATCATACCACATCTTGTTTTTTTTTAAATAGACCGTCTGATTTCCTGTTTGAATTGTTTTACACTCGTAATTTTGAAGGTCCTTTATAGCTTGTTGTTCGGTGTGAGCAAGGACTCCGTGTTGAAGGCCACTCTTTGATCTAGTATACTTGTTTACATTTTATACATTGTGACTTGGATGGGAAGTTGTCTCATTGGCTTTCAAACCACATCTTTTTATTGATAGAGACAAGTGTTCATTAATACATGTACAATGTAATACAAATGTCTTACATTTAAACCAAAGAGGACATATTTGTGTTCTTTACCTGGCTCAACCATGCAATACAAATGTCTAACATGTAAAGCAAAAGAGAAAACAAAAGAAACCTGTGACCACTCCCTTGCTTTACCATGCAAAACACACGTTGAATTAAAGAAATGATATAGATATTATTTTGAAATTCCGAATTTGCAAAATAGGAAATATAACAGCTTTGCAAACTTTCTTTTATTAAATATTTTATTTCTTATTCTCAAAATGAATTTGTAAAAATGGACAATTTAGAAGAAAATAGATTTTACAGATGTTTGACAAATATTGATAAATATTCATTCATTAATTATACATGCTATATTTTGAATAAAAGAAAGAGTGTAGGAAATTCGGCCTATTGTCAAAATTACAAAAATTGTCGGAACATAGGTATACGAAAATCAATAATTTAGATTAAAGTGTCAGCTTGGTTGACAAGACAAAATTATGAGTAACCAATTAAAATGTTGTGGTCAGTTACGAAATTATGTAACGAGAATTGTCATTGGTAAAACGAAGAAAACCTGGGATCTCTAAGCACGTGAGCAACGACCTTTTAAGCTAGTGTTTTGGGCTATTCGTCAGTTGCCATGAGATTTCAGTTATAATAAAATCTAATAAAAATAGATTCAAATAACATGAATTGTAGACTTAATAAATATATACTTGATAAATTTAAAAGTATCAAAGATACTTTAAGAATTAAAGATGTTTTTAGAGAAATTCATAAAGACAAGGCAAATTGTACATGCTACAACATCTCCGGTTCACGTACTAAAATTGACAGGTTTTATGCAGAAAATGAATTTATTAATAAAATTAGAGAAATTATACATATTCCATATAAAAAGTCAGATCATAAAATTGTTCAGATTAACATACAATATAAACGGCAAAAATGGGGTCGTGGTTTTTGGAAAATGAATAATAGCCTACTTGAAAATGAAAATTATACCGTATTAATATCAAATATTATCAAACAATGGAAAGAAGATAAACTGAAATATGACCCTCTTAAAGGTTGGGACCTCTTAAAAAACAAATAAAAGAAACAACAATTAATTTCTCAAGGGTCCAAGCAAAAATTAGTAAATCGAAGTTGAATAAGTTATATGACTCACTATTAGTTGAAGAAGCAAAAACCTCTCAAAACTGCTCTATAATAAATACAATTAAGGACTAAATAATAGCAATTGAAACAAAAGAGAAAATAAGAACATTAATCAGATCACGTGAGTGTTTTTATAAAGAAGATATCAAAAATATCGAAATCTTTAAAATAGCAGAAGAAAAAAGAGGCACAAAGAAGGAAATAAAATCATTATTTGATAAAAACAATAAAGCTACTTGCGATAAAAATTCAATAATACAAATAATTCTAGATTTCTATTCTGAGCTATATACTTCCGATGGCTTTAATGATCAAGAGGTTGATGAATATCTAGGGAAAATAGAATTAAATGAATTAAAAGATGAAGATTGGTCAGCTTTAAACCAATTCATAAGCAAAGAAGAATGTCTAAATAATATTAAAGATTTCGAAAACAATAAATCACCAGGTATAGATGGCCTAGGTAAAGAGTTTTATCTAAAATTTTGGAATATAATTGGGGATGAAGTTGTTGAAATTGTCAATAATATATACTTAAAAGGGGAATTAACCGAAACAATGAAAATGGGTATAATCACATTAAATTATAAAAATAAAGGGGATAAAAAAGACCTAAAACAATGGAGACCTATAAGCTTATTATGCTTTGATTATAAATTAATCACAAAAACTTTAGCTAAAAGATTATCTAAAGTAATAAATAAATTAGTTGATATAAAACAAACAGGAGTAGGTGAAGAAAAAAATATTTTTGATAATATTATATCGATGTCAGACATTTTCGACCATATGAATTTGAACGATTTAAAAGGTTTCTTAATAAATTTTGAACAAGAAAAAGCATTTGACAAGATTAAACATGAATTTCTTATTAAAGTTTTAAAGAAAATGAATCTACCAGTAGAATTCATAAGATGGATTAAGATACTATATAAAGATATAAAAAGTAAAATACAAGTCAATGGTCAGTTAACAGAAGAAATTTTAATTACAAGATCAGTTAGACAAGGCTGTCCGCTCTCTATGAATGTATATGCCTTAGCTATTGAAACACTGGCAAGTTCAATAAGAAAAAATAAAAACATAAAAGGCATTAACATTCCAAATTTAAAAGATCCAATAAAACTTTTCCAACATGCTGAGGACTGTACAACAATAACAACAGATATTAAAGGTTATTACTTATTTATGAATGAATTCGAAAAATTTGGTAAAGCATCAGGAGCAAACATAAATAAAAACAAAACTGAAATATCAAATATTTGTAATGCCCCAGAAGAAGACACTTGTTTAAAACTTTTAACAAAGGAGAGCGTAAAAACACTGGGCATTTGGTTTGGTAAGGAGAGTCAAAGTAAAAGTTGGCTACCAATTATCCATAGTATAAAAAATACAGTAGAAAAATGGGAAAATAGAAAGCTAAAATAGTATATATCTCCCAATTGATACGATATTCCCGTGCTTGCATTTCCTATCATTATTTTCTTGATAGAGGGTTACTGCTCACAAGGAAGCTATTAAACCAAGAGTTCCAAATGGTGAAGTTGAAATCATCCCTTCGTAAATTTTACGGACGCCATCACGAGCTGGTTGACCGTTATGGAATAACCGTTTCACAAATGATATCGGATATGTTCCTTACGTCGTAACTACAATCCCCTTCCCTTTCATGAATGTGACCTACCGAATTAGACTATTCACCGGATTTGTAATCACATAAGCAACACGACAGGTGCCACATGTGGAGCAGGATCTGCTTACCCTTCTGGAGCACCTGAGATCACCCCTAGTTTTTGGTGGGGTTCGCGTTGTTTATTCTTTAGTTTTCTATGTTGTGTCATGTGTACTATTGTTTTTCTGTTTGTCTTTTTCATTTTTAGCCATGGCGTTGTCAGTTTGTTTTAGATTTATGAGTTTGACTGTCCCTTTGGTATCTTTCGTCCCTCTTTTTAACATAAACTTATTGTTATAAATACCTATATCATTAGCAAAATATTATTTGTTGCTAGAGTTGTGTCCCCTTTATCTGAATATCTCACACAGATAAACAGATATATTTACACTTTCTTTTGGGGAAGGAATAACTCGGAATATATAAATAGAAAGTCTTTATCACAAATGTATAATAGAGGTGGACAACAAATTCCATACATAAATCTGAAAATGGATGCCATGCTTATCCAAAGAGCTACTTTTTTTTTACAAGGAAATACATCTGTTTGGACATGTTTTATGATATATAACTTAGGTTATACATTAAGAAGATTTGTCTGAAACACAACTTTTACAATAACAGCAGTAGCTATGCAAATCGAAATTTGTTTGTCACGAAATATAAGATAGATCTCAAACTAGAAGCGGGATGGAAACATCAGAACCCAATAGTTTTGTAAATTTAAAACTAGAGAAAAGTCATCTAAACATCTGTGATTTACAAAATTTGATTGGTCAACAAAATTTACTGAATATATTTCTGTATGTGTATTGCTTATATCTTAAATAATAAAACACTGGTGACTGTATCATTTGGTAACCTTGAAACGTTTACTTCAAAGAGATTATTTTTAAGCCGGTTTTGTATAATCGTTCACCTATCTTTAGTATGAAAAAACGTGTGTGAGATATGAAATTGAAATCGTTGGTTGTTTAAGACCAACATACTAGGTGAGAATTAAACAAGTTATTTAGGAAATTTAAAACTTAAGTTATAAATGTTCACATAATGTGTATTAGTTTAAACCAATTTTTACTTTCAAATATTATATTGCTATACAATAAAAGGGTTACTGCATGAATATTGAGGAATATTGTCCCTCGTAGAACAAATATTGATTTTCGCAACTCGACGTAAGCACACTTCGAAGAAACGGAAGAAGTTATTATGGAATATACCGTTACCGACCTCATTTAACATAAAAGCTTATGTATTTATTTGGTACTTCTGATGCAGTATTTGTTTTTTTAGTTATATTGACTGGTGAGTTTGAGTGTCCCTTTGGAATATTATGACTATTTCAAAAAAAAAATACATCGTCCAAAACATTTGTCACTTTTCTATAGGGAATGATTTTGACTTTTGTGAAGATTTGCGAAATATTCATCGACTACAAATTCAAAATGTTCAAATTGAAGGGATGAATAGCATGTTAAAAATTGGCTTACCCATAGGAAACGTAACATAAAGATGAAAAGAATAAAATTCCTAAACACAAAGTGCTTATATGCGCCATATCAAATTACTGAATGAAGACAAGGAAGACGGTCGTCAAGTTTATACTTATTACCAATTGAAGCACTTACAAGAGGGAAGTTCCTATGATGGTCCTCTGAATGTACCTAAAGTTACAGTGAAAACTATTTACTGTAAAAACTACAAATATATTGCTGCACATAGTTATTGCAAGACAAAAGAAAGCTACTCTATATACAACATGAGTAACAACATAAATCACGCAGCACTACTGCTCTTTGAAAAATTATATGATAGAAATACAGTGAAGGTTCAAAATGCTAAGTTCCAGAGTAAGATTAAGGAAGATGCAAAGTTCACGCAACCGGGAAGCTGCTTGAGTGTAGTAAACTTCGGTATATACGTATACTAACAAGCAAATATCACCCAAAGTTTCGCTAATACAGAAATATAGTATACATTTGTACGTGTTTGTTTTCCTGATACTTATGGATCTCTTTTACCAATATGTTTCGATCTGAATCTATGATATTACAGACTGTGTTAGTTAATAGTGGACTTAGTTCGCTTCCATAGACACATATAGAATGTTTTAAAGGTCTTTGTTTTGTATAATTTAGGATGCACATAACCAACCAATAAACCCTGGTACCTTTGATAACTATTTACAAATACACCTCGATTGGGTGGTTCATCTATTCATGTATGATCTCTTGAATGATACCCATGAACTTGTATTAAGATGGTGCATGTATTCAGTTATGATCCGTTGAATAGTACGAATTCATTTCAGAAAGACTTGTTTTTACGTGTAAAAACTTAAATAGTGATAAACAAATAGATAGGAAATGCGAAAAAAATATTTGAAAAACAAAATGTTAATCTGCTAACCGAGTCTCTGGGATTGATCTAGTAATTGAGTAGTTCATTTCTTTCATTAATGGTTCTTTAGATAATTAATACACACTGATCATGTATTTAGATGGGCCATGTATTCATATATAATCTGTACAGCTAAATAGAGAATTTGCTTAAACACTTGTTAATTGTTTAAGAACGGCCAAATCGAGCTACTGACTGCGAAATCATCCATATTCATGATGTTATTGGTTGCAGACTGATATAATTTTTAATAAAACTTCATAATATAACACGATTTTGCTGCATATTATGTCGAGAATGCATCTCCATAACTTTTAACACTAAGCGGTAAAAGCCATAATCTATTACAAATCTCCGAAATGTTCAGAGCTTAATTTTTTTTAATAATTTTCCAAGGATATAGTTTATAGAGTATATGTTTTTGGAGAAGTTGAAAATAACCTGAAACTTTTCATTTATTGAAAGATGAAAGTTTAACCCTGTCAAGGAAGAAGGAAAGCATTTTTTCCAGCGATTTCTTTTCCATGTTGCCAATTGCCAACAAAATAAATAACTTTAAAATCTATATTGATATAATGCTTCAAGCAGTTGTTTATAAGTGTTGTTGAATGACGATCATATAAAATTAATACATAATGTCTTATTTTTCGGTAAAATAAAAAAAATTACGCAGTTTTATGGGATTAAAATTATGCAACCAAATAAGATTCGGAAGTGTCACACAAGTACCATAGTAGGAGTACATATACTTGTAGTTGTTTATTTACTGAACATTTATTAGTTTAATTTTTATGATCGTTTTAAAGCAATGTCATGTGTAGGTTGGTTCCCTCCTTAAGATATACAGTATTCCTTCGGAATATACAAACATTAAGCTTGTCAATAACGGTCGGATACTAGTATATATGCAATGTGTTTCTCGCTTATGGAACGGTGACCAAATTATCTTCCCTTTTACTTCAATTTAATTTTATCATTATTGAAGGGCAGATTTTTATATTAGACTGGTAAATTCCATTTATTTTCTCATACTAGTAGTCGTCTTTCATTTTGTCTATTATAGAAGAAATTAATCTTAAATTTTGGCATCAGACTTAAATTATGTGAAAATATGTGTTTATTCATTAGAAGCCAGTCTAACACACTAACACTAAATTTCTGAACTATCCCTACCTTGACTGTAGGATTACCACAAATTTCAACATAAACAATATGAATATGTATATTTACTGGTAATATTTGTCATGTCTCTGTGAGATGAAAAATAGAGATCATAACTGGGAATCAATATGTAAACAAAATTAATTATCTATGAATATTCTATCTCTCACTAAAAAAGGATTAGTTTGAGAATCACTGTATTTACAAAGTGCAACATGTAAAGTAAAGGAGACGTGTCGCTTACATCATGCGATACTAATGTCCAACATAAAACCTAAAAAGACATGCGTAATCTTCCTGCCTTTTCTTTTTGATCGATCTTTATATTTTATAGTGTGTCTTTAAAGCTGTAATGTTTCACCTTTCTCTCAGATTTGGAGGTTGGTGCATTTTAATGCACCTGTCGTAAGTCAGGAGTCTGTGTTCAGTGGTTGTCGTTCGTTGGTGTGGTTCCTAAGTGTTTTTCATTTCCAGTTTTTCAATGGATTATTGGTCTCTTGTGGAGAGTTGTCTCATTGGTAATCATACCACATCTTGTTTTTTTTTAAATAGACCGTCTGATTTCCTGTTTGAATTGTTTTACACTCGTAATTTTGAAGGTCCTTTATAGCTTGTTGTTCGGTGTGAGCAAGGACTCCGTGTTGAAGGCCACTCTTTGATCTAGTATACTTGTTTACTTTTTATGCATTGTGACTTGGATGGGAAGTTGTCTCATTGGCTTTAAAACCACATCTTTTTATTGATAGAGACAAGTGTTCATTAATACATGTACAATGTAATACAAATGTCTTACATTTAAACCAAAGAGGACATATTTGTGTTCTTTACCTGGCTCAACCATGCGATACAAATGTCTAACATGTAAAGCAAAAGAGAAAACAAAAGAAACCTGTGACCACTCCCTTGCTTTACCATGCAAAACACACGTTGAATTAAAGAAATGATATAGATATTATTTTGAAATTCCGAATTTGCAAAATAGGAAATATAACAGCTTTGCAAACTTTCTTTTATTAAATATTTTATTTCTTATTCTCAAAATGAATTTGTAAAAATGGACAATTTAGAAGAAAATAGATTTTACAGATGTTTTACAAATATTGATAATTATTCATTCATTAATTATACATGCTATATTTTGAATAAAAGAACGAGTGTAGGCAATTAGGCCTATTGTCAAAATTACATAGATTTTCGGAACATAGGTATACGAAAATCAATAATTTAGATTAAAGTGTCAGCTTGGTTGACAAGACAAAATTATGAGTGACCAATTAAAATGTTGTGGTCATTTACGAAATTATATAACAAAATTGTCATTGGTAAAACGAAGAAAACCTGAGATCTCTAAGCACGTGAGCAACGACCTTTTAAGCTAGTGTTTTGGGCTATTCGTCAGTTGCCATGAGATTTCAGTTATAATAAAATCTAGTTATTTTGGAATTCTTCGATTTACCAGGCCATGGCCAGCTAGTCCAGACGACAAATTAATTAAAACATTTAATGTATCAGTTTTATGTTTTTTTTATCTGGATTAATCTTAATCAGAAGTGCTCAAACCAATACATTTGAAAGCCAATGCTATATGACACAAAAACACGTGAACATCTTGAATATTGAAAGAGACATAAAACAGTTATAGCCAAATCCATCTCGGATCAACTTTGCGTGAGGAAATTGAAACCTTCGTTTTTTATTAATAATATTCTTTAATCTTTGAACTTAGAATTTAAAAAAAAAATGTGTAATATATTAAAATAACTGCACTGACTAATTAGCTGAAGACAAACATTTTGGACTAGCGGCCTTCCAGCAGAATAACCGACCCAGTACTTAATATAGTTCTAGTATAATAAAAACAAATCTTATCGGGGCCTATTATAGCTGACTATGCGGTATGGGCTTTGCTCATTGTTGAAGGCCGTACGGTGACCTATAGTTGTTAATGTCTGTGTCATTTTGGTCTTTTGTGGATAGTTGTCTCATTGGCATTCATACCACATCTTCTTTTTTATAACACTTGATTTAAATGTTGCTTTTATGAAAGCAAAATTACCGAACTCCGAGTAAAATTCTAAACGGAAAGTCCCTTATAAGCAAATGTCAACATAAAAAAACATTAACTGCAGTCCTTAAGATGAAAAATATGTACATACAAGAGAGAATCGAGTGTTCGGTGACGTGGGAAGACGAAATTTTTTGTATAACTAAAATTAAGAAAAGGTCGAGCAAAGCGGATCGAATTTCTCTTAAATGGTATTTCATGCCAAGTAATGGTTTGTATTTTTTAAAAGTAGGGGCATATATAAGCTACGCCTGGACCTGCGTAGCATTTATGAATTTCTTTTTATATGTATGTATTATTTATTATTATATAAACAAGATTGCTCGTTTATATAAATATACAGTGTTAATTTCCATTGTTTAACGCAAGCCTACATTTTAGATGAATAAAAACGGTTCCTTATTTGTGCATTGTGATTAAAAATTTGTATGTTTAGTTTACAACTCTGTCTTGTATTATATCTGTTCGTACTATTTCAAATATTCCATTTCATGACTGTATCATGTGTTTCCATCAATTTACCATAGTACTATCACATGGTTAGGTTAGAAATTAATGGTAAACCCTAGTTTTTAGTGTTTTAATGTCTAATCTTACCGTTTTTTATTGACCTAACTGCACGACAAGATTCTCAATATGCATTAAGATCATCGTTGCAAAGAATCCTGCTTAAACTTTTGTGAAAGACGGTTTTAACTTTGCAGTGTTGCGAGAGTTTATGTTCTATGTTGAAGGCAATTGTAGTTATCTGCAATACAAGTACGTTGAATTGAGTTTCGTTATATGTCTTGTGTTTCTGTCTCGGACATAGGTTTTCTGCATTTGGCATGTGTAGTGCATCATGACACAAGACATTGTTACGTGTACCATGATGAACTTTCGTGCAGGACTCGTCTGCTGTGTGTATTTTTAACATGTAACTCTTGACCAGACTATGACTTTTTGACTCTTGACATAGATAGATAGATAGATAGATAGAAAGATAGATAATTTTATTAACCAATCATGGTGCCCAAAATTTGAGCTATACAATCAAATGAATTACAAAATAAAGCATTTGACATATGCACGTCATGATGTGAACAGTGTGTTCTTTGGTATATTACTTTGACCTCAACATATAATTTTCAATTGACCTTGCTTCTGAATATGTGGCATGGCATATGATGGTGAGTCTAGTGGCACGAGAAACTTCATGTGAGCTTGACCTTTGCCCTCAATGTACAACTAGTATATGTTGTTTGAATAAAATGGAGAATTGCCTGATTGGCACTCATACCACATCTTCTTATATCTATATTAGATAGATAGATATACTTGTTAGTATTGTGTACCACGATGACCCTTTCCTCAAAATCTGCTTTGTGTTTTTTTGACAAGGAAATCTTGACCAGACTATAACTTTTTGACTCTTGACCTATGCATAGTGGGTGTGTCTCCTGGTATGATTACCTTGACGTCAAGTCAGGGGTCCTTGGTGTTGTTAGTCTTGTATGTTTTTAATTGTAAGCTAATTTTTATGTTCTGGAGTTTGAACTAGTACACATTTTGTTAATGGGCCATCTGAAGCCTTTTGAAGAATGTTTGGTTTTAATGAAAACTAAATCCTTTGATTTCTGTAAATTTGTTTTAGAGAGAAACATTTACTGCTTCAGTAGCACCATGTGCTGCCAGTTGTGATAGATAATGCAAAATGTTTCAATCATTTTACCTTAGATTTTATTTCATGGACATGTAGGTATGGATAGTCTGTTTTTACATTTTAAACATGCACACAGAAGGTATATGCATATCAATAACTGAACTCAGGACAAAGCACCTTTAAAGTACACTTAGACAGAGAGCTCAATCTAGTGAAACACTTTGTTTTGCTGGTCACATGTACTTGAAACATCACTGTCTGTTACCAAACTGCACCGAGATCTTGAAAAAAATATGCAAGTTAATTCTATTAGAAGTAGAATTCAATGGACGTACGTAAATAAGCTGTTCACTGAAATAAATGTAGAATATGTCTATTTGCCACAGATGCCCCTGCTTGTGAAAAAAACATTAGTAAACTTCCACATAAAGATGCAGGATTCACGTAATTTTGACCGTCTTGTGACCATAAGCATTTTGTATAAGTTTCAAAACATTTGGTAAAGCAAACTAAAGTTAAAGAACGGAATAACAGATTTAGCATTTTTCCTATCTTAAGGCTCCGAGTTGACGTATCATTGGTACTCGTACCATATCTTCTTACATCTAAAAAAAACCTCATGAACAGTGACGCCAACCACTATCGAACTTGATAGAGCTGTGTTATGGGATAATAAGCACTGCATATAAGGTTTATAACATTTGATTGAGTCAAACTTATTTAAGAGAACGGAAACGAAATATTCAGCATTTTCTTTGTTTTTAAAGGGACATGATTACTCGTCTAATTCTCGTTTGAATTGTTTTACGTAGTCATTTCGGTGCCTTTTATAGCTGACTATGCGGTATGGACTTTGCTCATTGTTGAAGGCCGTATGGTGACCTATAGCTGTTAATTTCTGTGTCATCTGGTCTCTTGTGGAGAGTTCTCATTGGCACTCATGCCACATTAGGTGGAGGGTGGGGATTCCGCTAACAAGTTTAACCCCGCCTTTTTTTCTGTATGTATGTGCCTGTCCCAAGTCAAGAGCCTGTAATTCAGAGATTTTCGTTTGTTTGTGTTACATATTTGTTTTTCGTGCATTTTTTTGTACATAAATTAGGCCGTTAGTTTTCTCGTTTGAATTGTTTTTTTATTGTCATTTCGATGCCTTTGATAGCTGACTATGCGGTATGGATTTTGCTCATTATTGAAGGCCGTATGGTGACCTACAGTTGTAAATAATTTCTGTGTCATTTGGTCTCTTATGGAGAGTACTCATTGGGAATCATGCCACATCTTCTGTTTTATATTGTGTATAAGTTTTGTAGTATATTGTTAAGGCAAACTAAAGTTTGGAGAACGGAAACCTTTTTTGGGGACGTTCAGGACGGACGGACTAGGGTAATATCTTATGCCCCTCCACTATGGCACCAACACGGGAAGTTCTGACTATTGTGCTGATGCAACTCATCCCACTAGTACTGTCATTAATACACACAGAATTTTATTGTAATAATATTCAATCTTAATTTTTATTTTTGGCCGAATTGTCATATGCATGCCCCTCACACGGAGTATCAAAGGAGTGGGTCCAGTAAGACCCGTTTTGGCCCCAAAATATAGTAGTTTTACAAAATTGTTAAAATGTAAACTTTAAGTTATTTATTGAACAGTAAAATGCTTCTGCTACACAAATATGTGCTGTTTTGACAATACAATGCACATATATCTGGTACTAGCACCATTAAGTCATTCTAAATTATTGAAATCTTCACAATTCTAGCATTTTAGTTAAATTTTAGATGGTTTCCATGTAAAACGAAAGTGGCCGCATTCGTGTTCATCCTTAATATTGACATGTAAGTTGTATTTGATGATAATACATAACATATATAAAGGTTGAGGATGAACACGGATGCGGTCACTTTCATTTTAGACAAAAACCATCTGTAAAGTGACATTTTTCGGCATATATGATAGATTTTTCATATTTGAGCTTGAATCGGATCGTTTTTAATTACTAAATTAGTTAAAATCTTTCACATAAAATGAAATAAACACTTTTAAAAGTGTTTAAAAAGTGTTCAAAATCTTTCGTCAGATGAACCTGAAATTTAAGGCCAAAATCGGTCCTTACCTGACCTACTCTTTTGACAAATTTATTGTTCATATACATTTTTGTAATATTGTATAGCTTATTTTTCAACTAATTAAACCTTACAAACATAAATTGATCATCACTTTCTTTTGCATTTGTATTTTAATATTCTGTTTTGAACAAAACGATTTGTAACATATACTTCACATGTATTTCTATCAAATCTGACATTATTACAAAGCCAATCAAATAAAATTCAGTCGAACTTAAAAATAAATGTGCAATCAAATATATATATACATGCAAGTCGTCAACTGGTCAAGTGGCTAGATGCACAAATCATTGACCAATTGAACAACATATCCTAGTTGGGTGGTTTTAAAACTTCTAGAAATATTAACGGAAATAAGGGATGATTAAAGGAAAATAAACGAAAACAGAACGACTGAATTAAATAAAAGGATGTTCGATATACTGTCTATTTCGGTTGATTCTTAAAAACCTATAAGATGCTTTATGTTTATCTAGTTTCCTAATCAAAACAATTAAAATGAGAAAATAAATACCTCGCAGGTTCCTTTACCGTCAATGTTGAAACGTTTAATGTTATAAAAGAATTTTAGCGTCTTTGACCTACTTTATCTTTTTTATTCGGATACTTGCGATTATCTTCTCCAAGTTCAATGGGAACATTAGAATGATCTAGAATAGAACCCAGATGAAACCAAGAAGTTGGGTTTCTATAACCAAACAACCCGAATGTTGAACCAGTTACCATGGTTTCGAACCAAAGAACCCGGATAGAACCAACTTGAAGGTCCAGAACCAAAAAACCCAGATGGAACCAAGGTTTAGAACCAGAGTGCCCGGATAGAACCTAATTCCATTCGGAATTCTCGTTACTTTTTATACCTTCAACGTATTTCCAAATCATTTATTTATTTAGTATATTTATATATGATTTATATATAATAATTCATTGTTTGGTTTATCTGTATAAAAGAGGGACGAAAGATACCAGAGGGACAGTCAAACTAACAAATCGAAAATAAGCTGACAACGCATACCTGTCAACTGATCCGTATTCTGCGGGTGTGACCCGAGATTTTCACAATTCTGAGGGATCACCCGGAACACCCGCCGGGTCATTGAAATAACCCGGGAATTCCGAAAATGACCCGATTTCACCCGTATTTCTTAGCCTTGAGATTGATTTCATAAGTAATATTCCTTTGAAATACCAGCAAATTCGTAATTCTTCCATGAACAGGAAGTTCATCTAATTATGTAAACTGTCAAATTAAGTGACCCATTAAGTGCATGGCTTCACTTGACAGCTTTGGTGTCAAACACACTGTTAACTAATACCAATTACCTTAGCTTTAGGTCGTAAATAAATTGCACCATTGGTTTACAAACTGAACTAGAGTTACTTCCCCTTATTTGTCACCATTCAAAATTATTCCTTATATTTACGTTTTATGGGTGAAAAAGATTAAATCATAAAAATATAAAATTCAAATACATATTGAAAAATAACTTTTCATTATTTTTATACCTTTATACAATTTTTTTTAAAAAGTTGAAAATTATTTTTTACATTTATACTTCCTTTAACTGTATTACTATATTTTATCCTAGTCTAATTTCCTTGTTAAATGAAACATTTTATGGTTAAAGGCTACAGAGTCAATAGTCTCAAACATTTAAGAATTACTTTAAGTTCTAGTGTTTGATGATTGTAGTATTTTTCTCAAAAAGTAAAGCACATTAGACTGAGTTACACAAATTTATAAAAATCTTTAAAAGTGCAATGAAATAAGATTTAATAAGATTTAAAATGACTTAACAAAGTGAACATGCATTGATGTTTTGTAATCTTTGATATACATTATAAGAAAATGTACCATAAATACTGAAATTCAGCTCGAAAAAGTTCGTACGCGTTATGACCTGATATTTGATTGTTCAATGCAGGTCATGACCTGCATTTTCATCGTCACAGGTTGACAGGTATGCAACGCCATGGCTAAAAATGAAAAAAAAACAGACAAGCAATAGTACACATGACACAACATAGAAAACTAAGGAATAAACAACACAAACCCCACCAAAAACTAGGGGTGATCTCAGGTGCTCCGGAAGGGTAAGCAGATCCTGCTCCAAATGTGGCACCCGTCGTGTTGCTCATGTTATAACAAATCCGGTAAATAGTCTTATTCGGAAGATCACATTCATGAAAGGGAAGGGGATTGTAGTTACGACGTAAGGAACATATCCGATATCATTTGTGAAACGGTTATTCCATAACGGTCAACCAACTCGTGATGGCGTCCGTAAAATGTACGAAAGGATGATTTCAACTTCACCATTTGAAACTCTTGGTTTAATAGCTTCCTTGTGAGCAATAACCCTCTATCAAGAAAATCATGATAAGAAATGCAAACACGGGAATATCGTATGAATTGGGAGATATATACCCCGTATGTAGGTGCTATAAAATGTACACTGAATATGTATTATTTTAAGCATTGTTTGTTAAACGAGTAATGTTTCCTTCTCTGAACCTCTGTCAATTGGGTTTAACTATATAAAAAAGGGTATTTATATATCATAATTATTTTATTGTTACATGTATATATAACAACAATAACAACAACAACAACACTACTGGGATATTTACACATATACAACTTACAATATACAATAAGATGAATTCACGTGAATGAATCTCAGTTGTTTGTACAGTAAAAAGGGGAAAAACGACAGTATATTCGATTCAACGAGAAGCATTAAATGTGTATGTAAGTAAAGTTATAACATCTATATATATTAACTGCAATATTGAGATCAACAAAATGAAAAAATTAAACATAAGTTTCTTAAACAACGGCTAGCTATAATATGTTATCGTCTTGAAAGAATCTGCCGTGAAAACTAAAAGGCATGGTGGTAGGTAAAATGCCTTTACTCATAGTTTGCATAGTTGTAGCATTAATGAGCACAAGATAACTTTCTTTCTTGATGCCATCAAATACATGTGTCATTAAAACTCCGTCGTCTTCTCTGGTACTATTGGGTGTAGGTTCAAACCAAGCTTCAGAGGGATAATGATTATCGATTGCCCATGATAAATCGCCGTCTACTTTACATACATCTTTTTTTACTAATGCCCATTTATTAAAATTTTTGTTGTCTGCTTTTAACACTAGTCCATAAGCGTAACAGTATTTAACGTGTCGGAAATTCTCATTGATGGCTGGCATATCTAAATTGTTCGCAAATGAATTATTTTGTGATGGTTTGAAAAATTCTGCAGAAACTGACGGTGTAATTATATCTATTGTGAAGCGTTTTATACCACTATAGAGAGTGATATTATTGCGCAATGTTACAGAACGAATATAGTTCAAATCCATGGAAAACATATTTGATGAATTTTGTGTACAAATGTCAACAATGATCTTGTTATTGTCTTCGTAAGCATTAATTTGATGGAAATAGGACACGAATTTATCATATTTCACAGTGGTCACCTTATTTGTTCTTAAATCAACAACGTAAATAAACGTAGGATCGTTGTAACGATATTCCATTGCTTCTGCTATGTCACCATATTCTGCTACTTTCATTATATTTATTGACACTGGCTGACCAATGAAAATAACATAGTTCTTTGTGACAGAAAATGAGTGCATGTATGTTTGTGCTTCAATATCCCACGTGACAATTTCCTCTCGATCTCCAACTGACGTCATTCGATACAAAGTCATGATACTTTTCATATAAGGAACTATGCTAACACTCATCTGATATGTAAAATATGTTTCTTTACCGAATTCTTTGATTGGGTGAGCTGATGAAAATCCGGGGATATAGACATGGGAACTTGATTTCATTGGTGGTGCAATAAGGTTCACTGTTTGTAATGTATCTTTCTCAATTTGGTAAACGTTCCAAACATCATTCACGGACATGTATTCGTATTGTCCGGTCTTTGAATTACGTATCCTATATACATTTACGTTCAAGTTTTCCATGTTGTTTTTAAGCGATTCCATTTTTTCTATTTCATTATAAGGGGGAACTAGTTTACCAAACTGAAAATAAGGTGCAATTGTATTAGTTGCTAAGGATTGTTTATAGTATTCAGTCTGTAGAAATCTTGCAGACATTGAAACCGTCCCGTTGCCATAAAACGTAAAACTGTGAAGTTTCCCAAAACCATCAAATACGTTTGTGAATGACCTTTGTCCCATTTCATACCTAGCTCCGCCATTTCGAATCTGAAAAAGAATAATAAAATTCATAACATACAAATTTAAAGGGAGCAAAATGTTAGATAACATATCAGTAGGTTGTGATGATAATCAGCACCATTTGTTTAAATGATTCCAATTTTTATAAAGATAATAAAGGGGAAGTAACCTCGGAGTATCACCGACCGTGCAAGGGCTTTATAGCCAGTCAAGGTCGTTAAAAACATCCATTTGTTTGAAGTGTCATTAAAATTGAAAACGGTAACTATATTTATCAAATGTCTATGTGACCATCTTTTTACTTCTTGTAGGTTGCACTTTGTAAAACAGCTTTTCTCAAACCACGCCTCTTTTGGGGAGGTATGTACAATTCATAGATAATTAATTCTGTTTACGTATTGTTCCCATATGTGATCTGTACGTTTTATCTCGTAGAGACATTACTTGGTTATTTTACCAGTAAATGTGCGTTTTTGGTCAAATTGAAATCTGTGGGAATCCTACAGTCAAGGAAGAGGTAGTAAAGAATTTAAGTGTTAGTTTTAACTCTTCAAAGTTTGGGGAATAGAAACGTTGAAAATATGCCACACAGCCCTATATTTTAACCTTTTTAAAAAATAGTAGTGCATATGAACTCTCTATTCGAGGATATATTTTTTTACAAATGTCATGGTAAAAGTGGTACAGTTTTAGCCGTAAAAGGAGTTCCTATGGGAAATTGCATTCAAGATATGTACAGAAATGCAACCAGTCATAGACTTCGCTGAAGACATTTCAAAAATTATAGATAAACTATTGAAATCCAAATAAACGGAAAAAGGGATAAAGAGCAGGTATTCTCTGGTTATAATGAATGCATATATCATATACATATGTAAATATAATGGGACAGCAACTCAAAAAAACAATAAACCGAAAAAAAATCCACAAATGGTCTCCAAAATTATCAAAATAGACAGGTGTCTCAGTCATTTCACAAAATCTAATCTAACAATTGCTATCCATTCAATTGAGGTGTTTAGGCTTTTAATTTTCCATTTATTTACGGACTTTCTGTCGTGAATTTTCCTTGGAGTTGTTTTGTTTTTGTTTTCTTCATTTTAATAAATTGTACCACCCTCCAAAAGATATGAATAATTTAACAGAGACTATTAAAAGAATTTTACAACAACAAGTCCCCAAATAACATTAAGAGACTATAACAGAAGACACGACTGACGAGGCTTTGTGTGTTTTGTCTTTATGCTAGTTGTTTCTTTGATTTGTGCCTATCTGACCAGTCAAGTCAACTTATACTATTTGGTTGGGTTTTTTTTGGGGTCGTGTGGTTTTTTACATCTGTCTCAGATTAAGGTTAGGGATAAACGCTAACACATATGTCATCTTCGCCATATTATATATGCTCCTTATCAAGGCAGAAGACTGTAATTATGTGGTCGTCGTAAATTTTGTATATTTTTTTATTGTTCAATCAGGACGTTGTGATTTCCTATTAATTTTTTCACATTTTGTCATGTCGGAGCCTTTCATACCGGACTATATGGTATATACTTTGCGCATTGTTGAAGACAATGAGGTGACCTTTTATAGTTGATTCATTTAATCAGCATCCTATAGGATTCGATTTGATAGTAAGCAGGCTCATTAGAAATAATTATAAATCTACTTTCTTTTAATCAATACCGGGAAAAAACGTATCTAATGAAAACACTTTCGCAGTACAAATTTGTTGACAGAACATCACGTGGTGTAAGGTTCAAATGTTACTCGTATTAAACTCAAAAGTTGACACTCACTAAAATTGAACGTTTCAAGAAAATGAGATAAATTTTAAGTGAAATTCCTTAATTCTTTAAACAGGACCATTTAAATACAAGCATTTATTTTAAGTAATAACCATGTTTGTCAGCTTATCGGCTACAAAAAGTAATTATATATGCTCTAATAGAAATAGTCAAGGCTTAATCAAGAACAACATTGAAGACATGTTACTTAAAATTACTGCAATATTCGCCATAATAATAAAACATTGACTCCTTATGTAGAATATTACCATGGAAATTAGGTCAATATCAGATATGTTCCGCCAGACATACAAGTGCACCTTACAATTAATGTATAAACCTGTTTAAAGAGCCCAAATGGATTTTGTCAGGTGAACGGATATGATCTAAAATCATCAAATGCTCTTACATAATGATGTTTTTTTAAATGCTTTTCGTCCTTATAATACCTTGCATAAAGAAAGAAAACACATTGAGTTTAACGTTTCTTTATTTTCCATTAAACGGAATATGTATAGTCAATCATGATATAAACATCCGAATTGCTTAAGATAATGTAAAAAGTTCGTGTCCACTTAATAGTAAGTATTAAAAGGTCTATCACTTGGGTGTATTAGGGTAATATGATAAGATTCCTAAAAAAATTGTCTTGTTTAACAAACAATCAGTAGTTTATGTGATTGTCTTAACTAAAATAAAAATGTGTTTCTATTTTCACCATTTTTCGATCTATAACAGGCCATATTTTCACAAACTAATGGCAGTTTCAAACAGAACATATTCTAATTGCTCAATAACAGCATAAAAAAAACTTGCAAAACAAAGGCAGGTTCAACTTTGGAGAAAGCGATATCAGCGGATTTTTTTTCTCAACAAATTTTTAAATGTTTGCCAAAGTTTTTTACAACCGAAAGTAAGACAAAAACATGTTCTTAATGACGAATACTACCCCACCCCCGGCCCCCTTTCCCCCATAGCAGTTTCATATGTTTATTTGCTCAAAAAACAAGCATAGACCCAAAAACAAATTCACAAGTAAGTTTAGACTTCTAAATGAACATATAGCATTAAGCATTTAGCATACAAACATATTACCCTCGTATAGTATATTTACTTACCAATGTTCCTTTGAGCCATCTTGGAACAGGGTATGAAAATGTTATTGGTTTGTCGTTAAATTCGTGTACATTTGTATGGAAAAAGTCGACAAAGCCAGAAGGATCATCTTCTACCAATGTTGCCGCAGCACAGAAAGACAAAGACAAAATAAAAACAATTAAACGTGCAGGAAACACCATTGTGTTGTATATTTGGTTGAATTATCTTGGGAGAACGGAGTTTATATTAAACCATCGAAAGTGTTAAAGAGTTAACCACCGGATAAACCAAGGTCACTCAATATGGAGGTAATCACCCTTTTCAACTTAGTGACGTATATTTCATTATGTGATATATTCGGCTGAGTTGACGGAATTTCGTACCTAGTTTTAAACAGTTTAAAAGAAATGACCATTGGATGAACCAAGGTCGGTCAATACGGAGGTCATCACGATTTAACTGAGTGACACAACATTATTATTGTTATGATAAATATTCTATATCAGTATTTAGATACATCGTGCCTTCCTTGCAGCAATGATTCTTACAAGATAAGAATATTCAAAAGTGTAGTTTTGTTTGAAACATGATGGCATCGTACCTATTTTCATTCCGTGTTTGTCTATAAGTATTTTTCAAACAATCTACTTTTGTATCCGGAGTGAAGAATAATTCGACATTTTACCTAACTAATTTGAATATGGTCCAATATTTTTCTTAATTATTTCTTTTAATAATATTCTTTCAAATACAAGGTTGGTGTGCTCTGCTCTTCTCAGAAAATCGATGCTAATTACAAAAGAACCAATTTTAACAGTTTTTAAGTCTACACGATTATGTGTTTTGCCAGTCATTCTCTCTACATTTTTCAATTTGATTTTCTTATATTGTCTATTCCTTAAATTTATTTTGTGACATTTTGATGTTCAGATCTTCTCTGCCAATACCGACACGTTACGTTTGGGCGGATTTGACCTACGTTTACGCGAGAGAAAAGAATCATGTGTGTACGACATTTACCTGTTAAAAATTCATTACATTTGCGCGGATTGATTAATCAAATGTTTACAATGAATAAATTCATGACCTTTTATAGACAAAAATGTAATTTCCGCAGTTAATCACATTTATTTGATTGATTGTTGGTTGTTTAACGTCAAGTGGCAAATTACCCTGCACATTTAAAGTATGACTGTAATTTTTTTAAATCTGTCTATGAAAAAATATCATCAAAAATGTGGTCCACACTGAATAAGTGTGCAACACATTTTTTTTTATATTATATCGAATAGACATACAAATATTACAGTCTTTCCTTATAGTATAATTCTGAATTTGTTTTTAAGCCGGAGAAAATCATGAAAAAAAAACGTTGATGACGTTGGGCCTGGAGTTACGACTAACATTTATTGTTTGTCATGAACAATTCAGTATATTTACGGTCAGTCTTAGTAGTAAGTTTTTTGTGAAAACCAGTTCTCAATCTTTTCATCGCCATTACCATGTTATCGCTATCACTGGGGATTACATTTCGTTTTATCAAATTATCAAATATAAATCAATGAAATCAAATCTACGGCTGCCATGAATTATTTCTTATGATGTAACAAAATTTGGTATGATTGCATTATGTTCAAAACAATAAGTGAAAAACAAAAATGATAGACAAAAACCAACGAGATAACTCATTTTCCAAAAATTACAACATAAAATTCAAGTTATCCTCATGATTTAATCAAAGGTTAAAAACTCAGGTAAATTACAAGTGAATTCGAGAAAACTTAATATCATTTCTTTGCGCAAACGTAAGGATTAAGAAACAATTCAAGGCAGTCGTAGATTTGTTTTCATTTAACAATTGGTTGGGCATTTATATTCGATTATTTTACCCTGAGCGTTAGCCAATCAAATTTCGAGAAATAACTCTAAATCAGGAAAATAATAATTGTGAGCATACTTAGATACAATACCATTTTTTTATTTATTGAATTGTATTATTTTTGCTGTTGTCTTTTATAAATACCCTCATCATAGATACCAGAATTGAAATTTTGTATTTGCGCCAGACGATCGTTTTGCCAAAGACCTATCAGTGACGCTCGAATAAAAAAAGGTCTAAAAGGCCAAACAAGATACGAAGTGTAAGAGCATTGAGGACCATAATTCCCCAAAGAGTGCTTATTACTGAGCTGGTGATACCCTCGGGGAATAAAAACTCAACCAGTAGTAGCATCGACCATAAAGAGTAACGTGGGTTATATCTAACGATCTTTTTCATGGTTTTAATATACACATGTATATGGTATGACCTTATTACAATTGGTGTTAATGTTATCTATGAGGTGATTATCATATGTATTAGCATTGGTCTGTTGTTGCGGGTCATACATTTGTAGTATGTCGACGTTTAAACATATTTTGATATTTGGTCCATCTATTTTTGTAATCATTATTTAACTTTTTATATACGTAGAAAATTGAATCTCTGTTGACCGAATTCTATTTACCAGTTCAAATCATCTTTTGACAAAGCAAGTATCCATGTACCTGTCTGACTATAACTATATTAAGATAAGGCCATGTGGTGTATTATAGTTGTTTTCATCCTCATATTTTAGTCTCCAACTTTGACATTGTTTTATTTGATAGTAAACTAAATGTAAAGCAACTTTGTGTTATTATATATATATCTGCAATAACTGGGAAACTAAATCTCTGCTGACCCTATAACCTTTAAACAGTTCAAAGCCAAATCTCGTATGGTTAAAGAAGTGACACTGTCCGCTAACTATCTACATGATTTGTTGAAGGCCGTACAATACACTACTCTTGTTTCTGTACATCCTAGTTCATTGCTCTCTTGTTCATAGTTATCTCATTGACAACCATACCATTCCAATAAGTAAACGATTAGATTAAACCTATTCAGAGTTACCCTAACTACTGATGATAGAAAGTTTTGCAGGTTACATATATGTAGCTGTAGCACAAGTGTAAAACTTACTTTCAAAAATTAATGAGACTCAAGTCATTATCTCCCTTTATCTGTTAAAACATATATAGGTAGCTGGTAGAGAGGAGGATGACAAAATGTTATAGTTATTATATATGTAAATTCAAGCGAATACTGCCTCACAACTAATTTATGTGTCTTGCCTCCTACTAAAGTAAAAGGTTTTTAATGTAGATGCTAAGTTTTAGTTTGCTTGTTTATAAAGCATTTTAACGAGCATTTTTTGCAATCTTTTTGTGCTCTTTTGCTATTTACATCGCTGCATAATGGCTTTGTTTATCGATATATGCTCATACGCTTTTTATTGTGATTTTTCATATATGGTATTATATGCACTCTTGTATACATGCCTTTTATTATGTTATTGAATTTATGTTTTTTGTGTATATATGCAAATGTTTTATACAGTTGGTTGTAGGGCCACCTTACAGCTCATGTTACTTTTTGTAATGCATATCATATATAATGTGCCGATTCTAAATAAGATTAAATTACTTTCTTCGAATGATTTGATTCGAGTGCAACACAACTGGCGCCTGCCATACTGAATATTAAGCCTGGAATTTCTTTAAAAATTTTGTTAATGCGACTGTTCAAAATGTATATGCTCACTCGTCATGATCACCTACGATCGACCCTGATTTTTGGTGGGGTTCCTGTTAGTCTTTGTTTCTATGTTGTGTTTGGTTTCTATGTTTGTGTTTGTTTTGTCATTTGGTGGTGTGTTTTTTTGTCTTTTTTCTTTTTTAATATAACATTTAAATATGTTTTCGACTTATGAGCTTGACTAATCCTTGGTTTTTAATACATCTCATTCGAGGACCAATATGGAAAGTACAGTTTTCGTGAAATTGAATTTTAGTTTAGTAGAAATATCGTACGCCCTTGTACAAAAATGAACAATAATAATAAGATAATTAAAACAAGCAATATTTTAAATTGATATGTATATCTTCTTAATACATATATAGATTCTTATATTAGTAAAAGTGGATTGTCAGATTTATCCAATCCAGAAATTTAAAACTACATAAGAAAATGCCTGTACCAAGTCAGGATTATGACGGTTGTTATCCATTCGTTCGATGTTTTTGAGCTATTGCCATGATTAGGGGCTTTCTTTTTCCAAATTTCCTCTGATTTCAGTATTTTTGTGATTTTATTTTTTAACCATCAAGATTGGATAAAATCAGGTAATCCACGACTGGCTATAATTTAAAATCAGTTCTTCTCAAAATAAAAATTAAATAAATTTTTCTTTTTCAAATTAACGAAAACTACATTCGAGTGTATTCCAAATTATTGATTTCAACGTCTTACAAATGTGAACAGGTCAATTTCTGTAACACCTGTTTGCTCATTTCAAATGGTTCAGTGACCTTATAACGGATATGACCCTTTAACGCAGACAATCATCTTCTGACGTCATCAGAAACCGATAGTTGATTAAATATTTTGATACAATGGGTCAAGTGAGGTTATTCGGTCAAAGAATTAGTGAAACAAATCACCTTGAATACATAAAGCTTGGCCTTATTAAGAAACATACAAGTTTGTGGTTATCTGGCTACCTTCTATCTCAACTCAATTCCAGATTAATCCCGTCTACTACCATACCAGGGAAGTTTTGCTCGTTTCGAATTGTACATGGGGACGTCATGTCTATATTTGATCGATTCAAATAACAGACTCTGGTATTTGCTACTTACATGCAAAGCAAGAGAAAAAGACGGGTGAATCATATGTCCTTAATAGATCTATTCGAGGCTACATAAGAATGACTCAGGGGAGTAGCTCCCTAAACGCCAACACGCAGTTGCGTGCATATCTATTCGGCATGTCTCAAAAAAAAAAAGTAAAAAAATTATATAAATAAAATGTTTAAATGAAACGCATATATATTCATGACGTTGTCTCTTTTATAATTGATGCAATGCCAGTAAATAACGGCATTTATAATAATAAAAATAATAAATGCAAATTAGCCACAAATATACATATTTTGAGTGGTATATGATTTTAAATGGTATATTTTAAAGATGTAAATTGTATTATCGGATTCTGTCCTGGCCTTTTATAGCATTTTTAATAGTATTAAACAAAGTTGTTTTCTTATATTATATGTCTCTAATTTATGTCTAATCTTACGTACTTGTATGTAATGTCATGAAAGCTCTTTATAGGGCCCTTTAATTGGAAATAAACTATTCTTATTCTTATTCTTATTCGTATTGTACTAGTCCAAAATTCTATATCCAAAGTTCAAAAAGATTGAAGCAATCACTTTTACAAATTTATCCAATACACATCCATACCCCTATTGACAAGTCAAGAGATGTTCCGAAAACTGTTAATATCACCTTTTTGCACTTTGCCTAATCACTCTTTCCATATCAAAATCAGTTAAAATACAACCTCCAAAAGTCTATTTGACCTCTCTTCTTTATTTCCACCCAAACAAACCTAAGAAATGAAGGAGGAAGGGAAAGAAAAATAATTAAGAAAAAATACACTCTAATTAAAAAAGTGAGGTCATTAATTGTGGTCTTGGGATTATGATGTGGAGTGGCCATTGTTATTGAATCTAACGCAATTTGATTGGATTAAGTTATTATTAGATTACTTTCAAACTGTTGATGCTTTTCATACTAGTATAAATTAGTAATAACATGATAGTATTTTGCAGGGAAAAAAGATTATTTTCTATTGAGACGTTCTATTCCATTAAACACGCAATTTTTCGAAGAGAAATGCCGAAATACATTGTACACACGGCTACGCAAGGTAAACATATTGTTTATCTTCACACAAAAGAAAACATTTTTCAGTTTCATTGCAATAATTATAATTAAAATAAATCCCAAATGTATATGGTCAGTAGATAAAGTCAATATATGTCCGATCTGCCTATTTTTGGACATCAAAAGGCAATAAGATCGTTTCAAGGTCAATTTCGTTTACCTCTCACAATCTTGGTAGGCACTATACTAGCAACATTGTTCGATACACACGAGACTGACCTGTCATGTTATTTAGGATGTTTAGACGCAATCATTCGGGAAGTCACTCGATGGCAAACACACTGGTGTATAACACCTCATGATCAAATGTCAACTTCGCTGAGTAAGACGCTCGCTGTGTAAGACAAATGCTGTATCCTGCTATAGATACTATTTTGACCATTATGTTGACAATGCCGGTAACAAGTGCTACCGCGGAGAGATTATTCAACGTACTGCGTCGGATATAAACAGATGTACGATCAACCATGAATTACGATAGGCTATCATCGCTAAAATTAATGCATATTGTAATCAAGATCTCAGTTTGAATATTGACAAGGTAACGGAGAAGTCGTTTCTTAGTCAGCTAAGACCCGAAGATCAGATTTTGGACAATTTTTTAATGCTTTACCCTATTCTGAATACTAGTAGTTATACAATTATGAATTGTCTAGACGTCTATAAGTACATGTAGAACCTCTTTGAACTCTCATTTGACCAAAAAGCGAGAACCAAATCATGTTCTGCATAAAATGGTACAAAAACAATATATTGTGTTAATTGATTAATTATTTTTCGTCCTGAACATTCTTGCCACTTGACATGAACAAACAGTAATCAATCAATCAAATTCACTTTTTGGCGGATTGTTTTTTATGAAATAGTAAAATCGCACTTTGTACTAGGAAGGCAACATGTTGAAAGGTTGCAGAGTAATAATAACGTTCATATTTTCATTTCATTGAATAATCTAAAAGTAACAAAGGAACTAAAGTCAACCCTCACTTATAAACAGTAAAAACAATAATAAAATTAAAAAAAGACAATAGTTTCTTGAAAAATGGCATCCTGTTTTAAACGTCTGAAAAGAATCTGCCATGAAAACTGTAAGGCATGGTGGTAGGTAAAATGCCTTTACTGATAGTTTGCATACTTGTAGCATTAGTGAGTACAAGATAACTTTCTTTCTTGATGCCATCAAGTACATGTGTCATTAAAACTCCGTCATCTTCTCTGGTACTATTAGGTGTAGGTTCAAACCAAGCTTCAAAAGGGTAATGGTTGTCAATTACCCATGATAAATCGTTGTCTACTCTAAAAAAAAAAACGTATCTAATGAAAACACTTTCGCAGTACAAATTTGTTGACAGAACATCACGTGGTGTAAGGTTCAAATGTTACTCATATTAAACTCAAAAGTTGACAACTCACTAAAATTGAACGTTTCAAGAAAATGAGATATATTTTGAGTGAAATTCCTTAATTCTTTAAACAAGTCCATTTAAAATACAAGCATTTATTTTATGTAATAACTATGTTTGTCAGCTTATCGGCTACAAAAAGTAATTAGATATGCTCTTATAAAAATATTCAAGGCCTAATCAAGAACAAAATTGAAGACATGTTACCTAAAATTACTGCAATATTCGCGATAATAATAAAACATTGACTCCTTAGGTGCACCTTACAATGAATGTATAAACCCTTTTTAAGATCTCAAATGGATTTTGTCAGGTAAATGGATATGGTTTAAAATTTTCAAATGCTCTTACATAATGATGTTTTTTTAAATACTATTCGTCCTTATAATACCTTGGATAAAGAAAGAAAACACATTGAGTTTAACGTTTCTTTATTTTCCATTAAACGGAAAATGTATAGTCAATCATGATATAAACATCCGAATTGCTTAAGATAATGTAAAACGTTCGTGTCCACTTAATAGTAAGTATTAAAAGGTCTATCACTTGGATGTATTAGGGGTAATATGATAGATTCCTACAAAAAGTGTCTTGTTAAACAAACAATCAGTAGTTTATGTGATTGTATTAACTAAGATAAGAATCCTATGTGTTTCTATTTTCACCATTTTTCGATCTATAACAGGCCTTTTTTCACAAACGAATGGCAGTTTCAAACAGAACATATTCTAATTGCTCAATAACAGCATAAAGAAAACGTGCAAAACAACGACAAGTTCAATTTTGGAGAAAGCGATATCAGCGGATTTATTTCTCAACAAATTTTTAAATGTTTGCCATAGTTTTTTACAACCCCCATAGTAGTTCCATATGTTTATTTGCTAAAAAAAAAAACAAGCATAGACCAAAAAAAATTCACAAGTAAGTTTAGTCTTCTTCTAAATGAACATATAGCATTAAGCATTTAGCATAAAAACATATTACCCTCTTATATTATATTTACTTACCAATGTTCCTTTGAGCCATCTTGGAACAGGGTATGAAAATGTCATTGGTTTATCGTTAAATTCATGTATGGAAAAAGTCGACAAAACCAGAAAGATCATCTTCTACCAATGTTGCCGCAGCACAGAAAGACAAAGACAAAATGAAAACAATTAAACGTGCAGGAAACACCATTGTGTTGTATATTTGGTTGAATTATCTTGGGAGAACGGAGTTTATATACCATCGAAAGTGTTAAAGAGTTAACCACCGGATAAACCAAGGTCACTCAATATGGAGGTGATCACCCCTTTCAACTTAGTGACGTTTATTTCATTATGTGATATATTTGGCCGAGTTATCTTGGGATAACGGAATTCCTTACCTCGTTTAAAACAGTTTTAAAGAAATGAATATTGGATGAACCAAGGTCGGTCAAAACGGAGGTCATCACGATTTTAACTGAGTGACAACATTATCATTGTTATGATAAATAGTCTATATCAGTATTTAGATACATCGTGCCTACCTGTAGCAATGATTCTTACAAGACAAGAATATTCAAAAGTGTAGTTTTGTTTGAAACATGATGGCATCGTACCTATTTTCATTCCGTGTTTGTCTATAAGTCTTTTTCATACTATCTACTTTTGTATCCGGAGTTAAGAATAATTCGACATTTTACCTAACTAATATGAATATGGTCCAATATATTTCTTAATTATTTCTTTTAATAATATCCTTTCAAATACAAGTTTGGTGTACTCTGCTCTTCTCAGAAAATCGATGCTAATTACAAAAGAATACAATTTTAACAGTTTTTAAGTCTACACAATTTTGTGTTTTGCCAGTAATTCTCTCTACATTTTTCAATTTGATTTTCTTATATTGTCTATTCCTTTAATTTGATTGTGACATTTTGATGTTCAGATCTTCTCAGCCAATACCGACACGTTACTATAAATTCATGACCTTTTATAGACAAAAATGTAATTTCCGAAGTTGAACACATTTATTTGATTGATTGTTGGTTATTTAACGTCAAGTGGCAAATTTCCCTGCACATTTAAATTATGACTGTAATTTTTAAAAATCTGTCTATGAAAAATATCATCAAAAATGTGGTCCACACTGAATAAGTGTGCAACACATTTTTTTATATTATTTCGAATAGACATACAAATGTTACAGTCATTCCTTATAGTTTAATTCTGAATTTGTTTTTAAGCTGGAGAAAATCATGAAAAAAAACGTTGATGACGTAACGGTGACGTGACAAAAATTATCTCGAGGAGCTGATAGAATAAACAATACTCAGTACAAAATTACGTAACCAGTGAGTTGAAATTTTAACAAATAAGGTGGACGGTTGCGCCAAATGAACAAATATGACCTACCACCAATGGGCCAGGATTAAGATTTATTGTTTGTCATGAACAATTCAGTATATTTACAATCAGTCTTAGTAGTAAGTTTTTTTTGTGAAACCCAGTCCTCAATCTTTTCATCGCCATTACCATGGTATCGCTATCATTGGGGATTACATTTCGTTTTATCAAATTATCAAATATAAATCAATGAAATCAAATCTACGGCTGCCGTGAATTATTTCTTATGATGTAACAAAATTTGGTATGATTGCATTATGTTCAAAACAATAAGTGAAAAACAAAAATGATAAACAACAACCAACGAGATAACACATTTTCCAAAAATAGCAACATAAAATTCAGTTTATTCTCATGATTTAATCAAAGGTTAAAAACTCAGGTAAATTACAAGTGAATTCGAGCAAACTTAATATCATTTCTTTGCGCAAACGTAATGATTAAGAAACAATTCAAGGCAGTCGTAGATTTTTTCTTTGCATTTAACAATTGGTTGGTCATTTATATTCGATTATTTTACCCTGAGCGTTAGCCAATCAAATTTCGAGAAATAACTCTAAATCAGGAAAATAATAATTGTGAGCATACTTAGATACAATACTATTTTTTTATTTATTGAATTGTATTATTTTTGCTGTTGTCTTTTATAAATACACTCATTAGATACCAGAATTGAAATTTTGTATTTGCGCTAGACGATCGTTTCGCCAAAGACCTATCAGTGACGCTCGAATAAAAAAAGGTCTAAACGGCCAAACAAGATACGAAGTGTAAGAGCATTGAGGACCATAATTTCAAAAAGAGTGCTAATTACTGAGCTGATGATACCCTCGGGGAATAAAAACTCAACCAGTAGTAGCATCGACCATAAAGAGTAACGTGGGTTATATCTAACGATCTTTTTCATGGTTTTGATATATACATGTATGTGGTATGACCTTATTAAAATTGGTGTTGATGTCTTATCTATGATAGTCTCTGTCAAATATTAGAAATTTATGTTGCGACATGAGGTGATTATCATATGTATTAGCATAGGTCTGTGGTTGCGGGTCATACATTTGTAGTATGTCAACGTTTAGACATATTTTGATATTTGGTCCATCTATTTTTGTAATCATTATTTAACTTTTTATATACGTAGAAAATTGAATCTCTGTTGACCGAATTCTATTTACCAGTTCAAATCATCTTTTGATAAAGCAAGTATCCATGCACCTGTCTGGCTATAACTATATTAAGATAAGGCCATGTGGTGTATTATAGTTGTGTTCATCCTCATATTTTAATCTCCAACTTTGACATTGTTTTATTTGATAGTAAACTAAATATAAAGCAACTTTGTGTTATTATATATATAACTGCAATTTACTAGGAAACTAAATCTCTGCTGACCAAATAACCTTTAAACAGTTCAAAGCCAAATCTCTTATGATTAAGGAAGTGTCACTGTCCATGAACTATCTACACGATTTGTTGAAGGCCGTACAATACACTACTCTTGTTTCTGTATACCCTAGTTCATTGCTCTCTGGTTGATAGTTATCTAATTGGCAACCATACCATTCCAATCAGTTAACGATCATATTAAACCTAATATAAAACAAGTGTTCGTCTACTCAATATTGTTAAATTATTATGTCTTTAAAATGATAATTAATATAGTATCTGCATGATGTATTCAAGGTCTTATTCAGAGTTACCCTAACTACTGATGATAGAAAGTTTTGCAGGTTACATATATGTAGCTGTAGCACAAGTGTAAAACTTACTTTCAAAAATTAATGAGACTCAATTCATTATCTCCCTTTATCTGTTAAAACATATATAGGTAGCTGGTAGAGAGGAGGATGACAAAATGTTATAGTTATTATATGTGTAAATTCAAGCGAATACTGCCTCACAAATAATTTTTGTGTCTTGCCTCCTACTAAAGTAAAAGGTTTTTAATGTAGATGCTAAGTTTTAGTTTGCTTGTTTATAAAGCATTTTAACGAGCATTTTTTGCAATCTTTTTGTGCTCTTTTGCTATTTACATCGCTGCATAATGGCTTTGTTTATCGATACATGCTCATACGATTTTTATTGTGATTTTTCATATATGGTATTATATGCACTGTTGTATAAATGCCTTTTATTATGTTATTGAATTTATGTTTTTTGTGTATATATGCAAATGTTTTATACAGTCGGGTGTAGGGCCACCTTACAGCTCATGTTACTTTTTGTTATGCATATCATATATAATGTGCCGATTCTAAATAAGATTAAATTACTTTCTTCGAATGATTTGATTCGAGTGCAACACAACTGGCGCCTGCCATACTGAATATTAAGCCTGGAATTTCTTTAAAATTTTTGTTAAAGCGACTGTTCAAAATGTATATGCTCACTCGTCATGATCACCTACGATCGACCCTGATTTTTGGTGGGGTTCCTGTTAGTCAGTCTTTGTTTCTATGTTGTGTTTGGTTTCTATGTTTGTGTTTGTTTTGTCTTTTGGTGGGGTGGTGTTTTTTCTTTTTGTTTTTTAATATAACATTTAAATATGTTTTCGACTTATGAGCTTGACTACTCCTTGGTTTTGTACACATCTCATTCGAGGACAAATATGTAAAGTATAGTTTTCGTGAAATTGAATTTTAGTTTAGTAGAAATATCGTACGCCCTTGAAAAATGAACAATAATAATAAGATAATTAAAACAAGCTATATTTTAAATTCATATGTATATCTTCTTGATGCATATATAGATTCTGATATTAGTAAAAGTGGATTGTCGGATTTATCCAATCGAGAAATATAAAACAACATAAGAAAATGCCTGTACCAAGTCAGAATTATGACAGTTGTTATCCATTCGTTTAATGTGTTTGAGCTTTGGCCATTTGATTAGGGACTTTCTTTTTTGAAATTTCCTCGGGTATTTTTGTGATTTTGTTTTTTAACCATCAAGATTGGATAAAATCAGGTAATCCACGACTGGCTATAATTTAAGAATCAGTTCTTCTCAAAATAAAAATTAAATAAGTTTTTCTTTTTCAAATGAACGAAAACTACATTCGAGTGTATTCCAAATTATTGATTTCAACGTCTTACAAATGTGAACAGGTCAATTTCTGTAACACCTGTTTGCTCATTTCAAATGGTTCAGTGACCTTATAACGGATATGACCCTTTAACGCAGACAATCATCTTCTGACGTCATCAGAAACCGATAGTTGATTAAACATTTTGATACAATGGGTCAAGTAAGGTTATTCGGTCAAAGAATTAGTGAAACAAATCACCTTGAATACATAAACGCTTGGCCTTAAAAAGAAACATACAAGTTTGTGGTTATCTGGCTACCTTCTATTTGAACTAAATTCCAGATTTATCCCGTTTACTACCATACCAGGGAAGTTTTGCTCGTCTCGAATTGTACATGGGGATGTTATGTCTATATTTGATCGATTCAAATAACAGACTCTGGTATTTGCTACTTACATGCAAAGCAAGAGAAAAAAAGAACGGATGAATCATATGTTCTTAACAGATCTGTTCGAGGCTACATAAGAATGACTCAGGGGAGTAGCTCTCTAAACGCCAACGTGCAGTTGCGTGCATATCTATTCGGCACGCCTCAAAAAATGGGTAAAAACAAATTATATAAATAAAATGTTTAAATGAAGCGCATATATGTTCATGACGTTGTCTCTTCTATAATTGATGCAATGTCATTAAATAGTGGCATTTGGTTTAAAATATGTTAATTGAAAGTTTTATTTAAATCATGAACGATTGCAAGATGGTGAAGATGACAAAGCCGGACAGTACCTTGCATCTATTAAAGGCATACGACACAGTTTTGATCCCATATTGAAAGTTTAATAAAATTTGCATACAGGCTATTTTTTACCTGATTTAATCAAATATGAAATAAAAAATATACCTTCATGTGCCTATTTGAGTAAAATAAGGTGGAAACTTCAGATATTTGCTCAAAATTCAGATTTGTGAACGTATTTTTGCTTCCGACAGAAATGCACAACTTTTTTTTGTTTTGGAAGATAGACACAATCTGTGTCTTTGTTAAATTATTTATAATTTCTCCTTTATTTAAGAATCCTATAAATTTATGATTTTTTTGTTTAGAAATAACTTAAAATTTATCACAGTTCATAAATGTAGAAAAAACGTAATTTTTTCCTGTATATTTTTTCAAATTTAAAAAAAAAATACATTATGGACATTTTCATGAAATTTGGTACAAATAATCTTCATGCGTAATCAAACCGAATGTCTTTTAAAAAAGGTCCATGAACTCGTTGAAAAGTAAAATCAGTGTCAATGATAAAAATCAGTCGAAAAAAAGCATCTTTTCCCGATATGTCACAGTTTGACATCGCGAATATGGAATTTTACGTTAGCAACGTCATTACTTCCCCTGTAACTGTATCGTATGCCCTTAAGATTTGAATTAAGTATTGCTCTTGTAGTTTCAGAGAAAATTTTACAGTACGATGTGACTGTCGAAATACCTGCAAGTGCAAGGTATCGAATGTGATCTGTTCGAGGCTACATAAGAATGTGAAACTGTTTTTGAGTTGTACGCGCTGACAAAGCGATGAATCTGTTTGGAATGAGATATACCATCGGCTTTATATTTATTATTTATTCGAATCTTCCGATATCGTTGAAAATATGCCAAGGCGATGTGGTCTACAAACTACACTACAAATCATTAAAAGTCTGAAATGGCCTATATCTGTACTCGACTGTACTGATTTTTACTCGACCAGTCTGAATTCGTCTGAGATTTACTTGATAATACTCGACTGTAGTCTGAACTATACTTAACAGTCTGAATGTGTACTTGACCAGTACTTAACCGTTTTATACGAGTCTGAACTGTACTCGACCTAGTCTGAACCGTACTCGACCTAGTCTGAGCTGTACTCGACCTAGTCTGAACCATACTCGACCAAGTCTTAACCAAACTAGACCTATTTTTTGTATCTATTAACTGAATTTTATCAATTTAGGACTTTTTTTTTTTTTAAATGAAATTTAAACAACAACTTGAAATTAAAAATGTATTCAATACAGTATTGAAATTAAAATTTCACAATAATCAATCATAATATAACTTCAACTCAATATTAATCAATACTTGCATAATAATATATATCAACTTTTAAAATATAAATAAAACAAGCTGATCAAATAATCTAAAAAAATGAATTGTGACTAATATTTTCAATATTATTCAAATTTTATGAATATTTCGGAAGTATTTTATGGTAATTGGACTATTTTCACCATTAACTTAAGCCAAGGATTTGTATTTACTATACAAATCCTTGATAACCTTTTTAAAAAAGGAAATGTATTCCAAAGTAACAGTAAAAAGATTTTTAAATTAATTTAAGTATTTTTTGTCAAATAAACATGGCATACATTTAGCACTTTCATATGTTCTAATTAACTCAGTACATGTGTGTTTTATAGGTAAAAAGAAAGCCCTATTTTCTTAAATTCGTGTATTACTTATCTAGTACATACATGTATATTCGAAAGGCCTTGTTATTCAATTTAAACAGGATGTTGCAATTTTGAATCAATGTTATTTAGAATTTAATACCTCTGACCAGGTGTGATCTTAATTATGAGATTGCCCCAAGCAGAGGTTATACTTTATATTTCACTACTAATCAGTAAAATTATTTTATTCATTTATTTAATTTTTTCCCTTTTTGATATAAGTTATATATATAATATATTTTTTTTATCCTAAATATAATCAGAGATATATTTCTTTTATAAGGTTAAAATCTTTTATAAATTTTGTTGGTTGTTGTTATATATATCAGTTAAAAAGAAATTTATTTAAACAGTTAAAAAAGTAGAGGGTTTTTGGTCTAGTATGGTTCAGACTGGTCGAGTATTGTTCAGACCTTTGGTTAAGTATGGTTTAGACTGGAAAAATAGGTCGAGTACATGTCAAGAATGGGTTAAGACTGTTTCAGACTGGTCGAGTAATAGTTCAGACTATTTTCAACGGCAAAGATAAGGGTCAAGTACGATTCAGTACAGTCAAGTATGGTTCAGACTGTGGTCGAGTAATGTCAAGTAAAAGTCAGACCAATTCAGACTGGTCGAGTAAAAATCAGTACAGTCGAGTACAGATATAGGCCATTTCAGACTTTAATGGTTTGTAGTGCTAGTACTAAGAGCCAATTACCCTCCAAACACGCCAAAAGAGTATTGTAAAGTCTCATTATATTTTAAGTTCATAAACCACATGATAATGGTACTGGAGTCTCGTCTGATTTCATCAGAAAATCGCTTCTTTGCGCAGTATCTGCTTCCTTTGTTTGTCAAGAATATATATATATATATAACAAACGAAAATTAATGTGTTATTACATTTTGTGAAGGCATTTCAATGATTGCTATATCGCTGTTCATTTCAACGAACTTTATGATAATATCACTCTATCAATATAAATAAAACCTTTTGCAGTGTTTTAAGAAATAATTTTATTTTAAAATCACGTATATATGTGAAATATTTAATATTTCACAAGGACGAATTTTCTGTATAAAGTCAACAATTATATGAACTTTTGAAGCCCAAACTTTTTATCGCCTTAAATCGCGCAAAATGATAGATCCGAAAACTATACCAATACAGAACGACATGTCTTTGAAATTATAACAAAACTTTTGGTTAACAAATTTTTATTCGTTATTGCATGAATATCAACTTAAAATATCATTTTCTCCCTACCCAGTTAACCCCTATTACTAGTATGGCCACATACCACAATTACATTCCTCTATAAGTTCTTTATAACGTTTTGTCTCATTTAAAAAAAATATTGCACCATACAATTTTGTCAAATCCTATTTGTGTGTAATGTATTGTACTAGTCCAAAATTATATATCCAAAATTTAAACAGATTGAAGCAATCACTTTTACAAATTTATCCAATACACATTCAAACCCCTATTGATAAGTCATGAGATGTTCCGAAAACTGTAAATATCACCTTTTTGCACTTTGCCTAACCACTCTTTCCATATCAAAATCAGTTAAAATACAACCTCCAAAAGTCTATTCGACCTCTCTTCTTTTATTTCCACCCAAACAAACCTAAGAAATCAAGGAGGAAGGGAAAGAAAACAAAATTAAGAAAAAATACACTCTAATTAAAAAAGTGATGTCATTAATTGTGGTCTTGGGATAATGATGTGGACCGGCCATTGTTATTGAATCTAACGCAATTTGATTGGATGAAGTTATTATTAGATTACTTTCAAACTGTTGATGCTTTTCATACGAGTATAAATTAGTAATAAAATGATAGTAGTTTGCGGGGAAAAAGTATAGTTTCTATTGATACGTTCTATTCCATTAAACACGCAATTTTTCGAAGAGAAATGCTGAAATACATTTTACACACTGCTACGCAAGGTAAACATATTGTTTTCAGTTTCATTGCAATAATTATAATTACAATAAATCCCAAATGTATATGGTCAGTAGATAAAGTCAATATATGTCCGATCTGCCTATTTTTGGACATCAAAAGTCAATAAGATCGTTTCAAGGTCAATTTCGTTTACCTCTCACAATTTCGGTAGGCACTATAATAGCAACATTGTTCGATACATACGAGACTGACCTGTCAGGTTATTTAGAATGTTTAGACGCAATCAATCGGGAGGTCACTCGATGGCAAACACACTGGTGTATAACATCTCATGATACAATGTCAACTTCGCTGAGTGAGACACTCGCTGCGTTCGACAAATGCTGTATCCTGCTATAGATACTATGTTGACTATTATGTTGACAATGCCAATAACAAGTGCTCCCGCGGAGAGATTATTCAACGTACTGCGTCGGTTGTAAACAGATGTACGATCAACTATGAATTACGATAGGCTATCACCGCTAAAATAATGCATATAGTAATCAAGATTTCAATTTGAATATTGACAAGGTAACGGAGAAGTCGTTTCTTAGTCAGCTAAGACCCGAAGATCAGATTTTGGACAATTTGTTAATGCTTTACCCTATTCTGAATACTAGTAGTTATACATTTATGAATTGTCTATACGTCTATAAGTACATGTAGAACCTCTCTGAACCCTCCTTTAACCAAAAAGCGAAAACCAAATCATTTTCTGCATAAAATGGTACAAAAAAAATATATTGTGTTAATTGATAAATTATTTTTCGTCCTGAATATGCTTGAAATGTATGCCACTTGACATGAACAAACAGTAATCAATCAATCAAATTCACTTTTTGGCGGATTATTTTTTAGGAAATAGTAAAATCGCACTTTGTACTAGGAAGGCTACATGTTGAAAGGTTGCAGAGTAATAATAACGTTCATATTTTCTTTTCATTGAATAATCTAAAAGTAATAAAGGGAAACAAAGTCAACCCTCACTTATAAAGAAACAAAATGTATTTAATATAATAAGATTTATTTAAACAGTAAAAACAAAAATAAAATTAAAAAAAGACAATAGTTTCTTGAAAAATGGCATCCTGTTTTAAACGTCTGAAAAGAATCTGCCATGAAAACTGTAAGGCATGGTGGTAGGTAAAATGCCTTTACTGATAGTTTGCATACTTGTAGCATTAATGAGTACAAGATAACTTTCTTTCTTGATGCCATCAAATACATGTGTCATTAAAACTCCGTCATCTTCTCTGGTACTATTAGGTGTAGGTACAAACCAAGCTTCAGATGGGTAATGGTTATCAACCAACCATGATAAATCGCTGTCTACTTTACATACATCTTTTTTTACTAATGCCCATTTATTAAAATGTTTGTTGTCTGCTTTTATGACTACTCCATAAGCGTAACAGTATTTAACGTGTCTGAAATTCTCGTTGATGGCTGGCATATCTAAATTGTTCGCAAATGAATTATTTTTTGATGGTTCGAAAGATTCTACAAAAACCGACGGTGTAACTATATCTATTGTGAAGCGTTTTATACCACTATAGAGAGTGATATTATTTCGCAATGATATAGAACGAATATAGTTCAAATCCATGGAAAACATATTGGATGAATTTTGTGTACAAATGTCAACAATAATCTTGTTATTGTCTTCGTAAGCATTAATATGATGGAAATAGGACACGAATTTATCATATTTCACAGTGGTCACCTTATTTGTTCTTAAATCAACAACGTAAATAAACGTAGGATCGTTGAAACGATATTCCATTGCTTCTGCTATGTCACCATATTCTGCTACTTTCATTGTATTTATTGAAACTGGCTGACCAATGAAAATAACATAGTTCTTTGTTACAGAAAATGAGTGCATGTATGTTTGTGCTTCAATATCCCATGTTACAATTGCCTCTCGGTGGCCAACAGACGTCATTCGATACAAAGTCATGATACTTTTAATGTAAGGAACTATGCTAACACTCATTAAGTACGTCAGGTAAGTTTCTTTACCGAATTCTTTGATTGGGTGTGCGGATGAAAAGCCGGGGATATAGATATGGGACTTTACATTCATTGGTGGTTTAATAAGTTGTACTGTTTTTAATGTATCTTCCTCAATTTGGTAAACGTTCCAAATATCATTCATGGACATGTATTCATATTGTCCAGTTTTTGAATCACGTATTCTATATACATTTACGTTCAAGTTTTCCATTTGGTTTTTCAGCGATTCCATTTTTTCTATTTCGTTATACGGGGGAACTAGCTTACCGAACTGAAAATATGGTGCAATTGTATGAGAAGCTAGAGACATTTTATAGTATTCAGTCTGTAGAAATCTTGCAGACATCGATACCGTCCCGTTGCCATAAAACGTAAAACTGTGAAGTTTCCCAAAACCATCAAATGCATTAGTGAATGAGCGTTGTCCCATTTCATACCTGGC
>CM034353.1:55934069-56014194 GCA_019925275.1 Mytilus edulis
TAAAAAATGATGAAAAATGGGGAAAATAATCAAAATTATGTACTTTCAAAGGGCCGTAGCAGAAAAAGAAGTGAACCACCATATGATTTTTTCTTCACCAATTATTTCTTCACAGTCATATGAAACCAAAAATCAGGTTTAGAAAAAAAGTTTAATTCTAGAAATGTTTGGCTCCTCAGAGGTGTACATCCTTCAGGTTATAAATCATGAAAATACACATATTCATCTTAATTCTTATTTAATATCGCTCTTTATATATCATTTTATCTTACTCTTTTTATCTTTTAATATAAGCAGCGTGATAAGTTCATGTGTTTGTATCCAATTCCTTTTAATTTCCACATAATCTTTTGAAATACCTTATAGCATTACGCAATTCCTTTTTTTACCTGTTGACCTTAACAATTGGATTTGTGTTTTAGTTTTCCTATACCAGTTTATGCTTTGACTTCATATTTCGGGTATTGCTGTATATGTGTGGGGTTAATACAAAAGCAGCAAAATCCCTAAAATTCTAAAATTCTAAAAAGGATTCATAATATCTAAGGAGTTGGGCACTTGTAGTTTTAAATATGAATTTGTCTTTACGATTATGTCTATCTATCTGTAGCTGTATGTAATCCTGAATGTAAGAATAATGGAACTTGTTACGCAGCTGACAAATGTTTATGCGAAAATGGGTACGACGGAGGTTTGTGTGAAGTCAATTGTAAGTATCAAATACATGCGATGTTTTAGCTTTTTAAAAATCTAAAGACAGTGTACTGATCAGCCATCTTCTCGAGGACGCTGATTTATTAATAAAAATGGTTTTTAAATTGTCATAAGTGGCACAACTTAAACACAAATTTCCACTAACTCCGTGAGCAAGAATTCTATGTAATTTTTTCGCGGTCAAATTTAAAAACGATCATTCAACAATTAATGAAAACTATTTTTCATAATGTATTCTTACGTTTATGTAGATATACGTGATGTCATGTTACATGGTGTAATGATATAAACTCCGTATAAATTCAAACCGTCTGAATTGTGTCACACTGAAATGTTGCAAGCCTGAACGCAAAATTTACCACAAGTTCAACTTATTGCTGATTTATGATATGATAAAACTTTCTTTCGCGTAAATGTTACTAGTTTAAATCAGATTGCATTACAACAACATTAATGACAAGTTTCATTGCATTCACATATTATTATGAAGACAATATCACGGTAAAACAGCAATCATCTTACGGTTAGATCAGGTTGAACTTTTTTCAGAGCCTTCAACCTATAATGTATCTTTGTCCTTTTTTAGTTCAGAAAGTGAAATAAAATGTCTTCATGCAAGTTTTTCATATCCGAAAGATACCAAAGCACATTCTATAATTCAAATGTATATAAACGCATGAAAATACGGATTGTTTGTGTTATTAAAATTTGCTGTTACAAATTATTAGAAATTATTGTAAATTAAGAAATGTACCTCCCTCATGCATAGCTCTGATTCCTTTCATGGATTTGGCTATACTTTTTGGATCTTTTGAATTATAGCTCTTCATCTTTTATATAAGCTTTGGATTTCAAATATTTTGGCCACGAGCATCACTGAAGAGACATGTTTTGTCGAAATGCGCATCTGGTGCAGAAAAATTGGTACCGTTAATGTAATTGACAATATATCCTCTTTAATTTTCCGGAAAAAAAATTAAGAAAGCAATAGTTTCTATGTGTTTTTTGGTTTTATTGATAAATGTTGGCATTATGATAACAACAAGATACCAAATCACTTTCTATAATCTTTTTCGTTTACAATTGTAGTGGCGGAAATGGCTCCTGTGTACACTCAAACCCATGTGAATGTAATAGCAGGACTTTCCAAGAATCTTTTCGTTGCAATTGTTGCAAGTAAGAACATTTGCCATGACAATCTTCGATAGTGTCAAATATTCATTGACAAGTTTTAGTGTCAATTACGAAAACCTCAGTTAGGGCAGACTGTTAATTGATTGTAAAAAAATGTGAAAATGACAAGGGAAAATATTACAAATCACAGCGATGGCGATGCTTTATTCGAGTTTTAAATGTTGCTCCTTGCGTGTAAATATATTTATTCATCCATAGCCTTCCTGAGTGTTCCTGGTGAAGGTAAATCGGAAAAAGTGCTCCGAACACACGGAATTTAAAAAATAAGATTTTTAAATTTATATATTCGCAGCGACAAATAATGTTATCGTTAGATTTGCCACGGATTAAATATGGTGAAAATATATGGTACAATGACTTAAAAGACAACGAAAAACATGTATCATCAAACAAGACGCTCTTATCGGCGAAACAAGTGGGGTCGAAAGATACCAGATTAATATTTAAAAAAAAACAATGGAAGTAACATTTATGCATCATTATAATTCAAGTTTTAAAGGTTCTACTATTCATATTGTGTTAAGTTGAGGCGTATACTTTTTGAAGTTAATTAATGAAATTGAGAATGGAAATGGGGAATGTGCCAAAGAGACAACAACCCTACCATAGAGCAGACAACAATGATTCTTAATTTCTTGAAAATGATAGTTTGCTTTAAAAGGGAGAAAACATTAAATTGTCGGTGCAAAAATTAAATGCATAGCAAATTTGAAACTAATTCGTACGGTTACAATACTTGACTTCAACTCATTTTTGTGTTCGTTTAAATGACCTATATTTATAAACTGTTTTTCCAAAACCTACAAAGTTTACAATGTAGGCTGACAATGTTTTTTTTAATTATGGATAATATTGTGATATGCCTACTTGTGTTTTCAACATCATTTCAGGTTTATGTTTTATACTGCTTATTCTTGTTGCTTTATTCATGTTTCTTTGGAGAACCGGAAGACTGCAACCTGTTAAACAAAGAGTTACTGCTGGCATGCGAACTATCAGAAATACTATCAGAGTGCAATCATCCAGTGGAAATGTAAATATACTTTATGGGGAAGATAAATTAACTGGTATCAGTAACACATGCATCAAAATATGAATAAGATTATGGTTATATTTAAATAATATATAATTATTTTTTCTTGGCTGACGCGGAATATGGATACTTTTGTAAAAAATAATAAAAATCTTTTAAGGACTTAAGTTAAGAAAACTAGCTTGGTTCCACCGATGCAATAAATGCTTAATCTTATTTTTGATAAAAAAAAACTTTGTACAGGCAAATTCATTATGACGTCTTTACACTAAATCGTTTGGATGTTTAATGCGTATGGATTGACATGTAAGTCTAAGTCACTTGATTTATTTGTTATTGGCATTGAACTAAATATAAATAACTGCAAGCACTCTCATATCTGTATTTTTGTGTTTTTGTTAGGGCTTATGTGTGCTTTGTATCAATCTGATGGGTTAATATAAAAAAAAAGACGTAGTGTGATTGCCAATCGTTAAACTCTTCACAAGAAACCGAATGACACAGAAATTAACAACTATAGTTGACCGTACAGCCTTCAACAATGAACAAAGCCCATACCACATTTTCATTAATAAATGTCTTCCAAAATGACAAATGAAAAACAAATCATACGAGAAAACTAACGACCTAATAAATGAAACAAAATGAATGAAGAAAACAAATACAAGTATGTAATACAGCAACAAACGACAATTACAGAAATACTTGTGCCTGACTTGCGACAGACACATACATACAGAATGGGGAGGGGTAAAAAGTTAACATGTTAGAGGAATCCCAACCTCCCTTAACCTTATACAGTGTTGTAACCGTACAACATAAAAATAACTATAAAAATCAGTTTAAAAAGGCTTAACCCATCCAGAGGATACAATTTAGAAATACATCTGATAAAAACACATACTTGTATATCCCACAAACAAAAAGACACTAAGAACAGATCTGAGAATACTCGCAGTTACGGACAGCTAGTTCCAAACCATTAACAGTTGCAAAATATCCTGCATTCAGTATTAAATAATCAATCAATACACATTCAACATCCAATGGATTAAGTGTAAAGACTTCCTAAACAGTCAGAGAAAAACATGACATTATGCTCATTTCAACAGATTTTTTAAATTTGTTCTGTTTAACTGTTAAACCATGCGGATGAGTTAGGCGCCAGCAAACACTTTTCACACTGCCATTATTTGTATTTGCCAGTTCCAAATCAGGATCATGTAATATAGTGGATGTAGTTTGTTACTGTATATCATATTTGTTATCCGTGAATTCTTTTGTACAATAATCAGACCGTTAGTTTTCTTGTTTTGATTTGTTTTACATTTACCATTTCGGGGTCTTTTAAAGCTAACCTGCAGTATAGGTTTTGCATTTTATTTAAATCATTACGGTACCCTTTATTTCTTGACCTCTAAAAAAAAATTGGTCTCTGGTAGTAAGTTGATTCGTTGCAAATCACATCACGTCTTCCTAGTTCTATGTTATGTATTTTGTATGCATATGGATATGTATTAACACTATTTTATTCCGATCCTGGTATCTATGATGAGTTTATTTACTATTTTTTTGATTTTTTTTTCTAAATTTCGTTTGATTGTCTTCATATGAATAAATTGAAATCTCTACATATAACAAAATTTTCAGTTTGGAATCGTTTATAAACGGTATACATGTGCTTATATGTACAAACATGTACATATTTGTTTTGGATCGTTTTACCTTCGATAGTATTAAATATAAAAATAAAATACTTATAGTATTGAATTTCCCGTAGAACAACACTTGCCGTCGAACTGTTTTTTTTTTATTAGTACATTGAGTGTTTGGAACTTTCAATGGTGTTTGTTTCAATATGTTTCCATAGCGTTTACTACATTATATGTTTTTAATTAATCAAAGCTACACACAATTTTGAAAAAAATAGTTTTGTTTTCATTATCATTCACAGTGAATGTAGAATAAATGTATGTAATTCAACAATGCATCATCTTTTACTTTGAATGAAAGGAGTAGGTCCGGTATGGGCCGATTTTGGCCTCACATTTCAGGTTCATCTAACGAATTATTTTGGACACTTTTAAAACACTTAAGTGTCTATTTCAATTGATTCAATTAGTTTATGTTAAAGATATTACTGATTTAGTCATTAAAAACGCTCCGATTCAAGCTTAAATATGAAAAATCTACCAAATATGCAAAAATACGTCTCTTTTCAGATGGTTTTTGTCAAATATGAAAGTGGCCGCATCCGTGTTCATCCTCAATCTTTATATATGTTATGAATTATCATCAAATACGACTTACATTTCAATATTATGAATGAACACGAATGCGGCTACTTTTATTTAAGACGGAAACCGTCTAAAATTTGACTAAAATGCTATAATTGTTAAGATTTCAGTAATTTAGCATGACTTAATGATTCTAGTACCCGACATATGTGCGTTGTTTTGTCAAAAACAGCCCATATTTATATAGCAGAAGTATTCTTCTTTCAATTAAATAGCTAAAAGACTACACTTTCACAATTTTGTAAAACTGCTATATTTTGGGGCCAAAAAGGGGTCTAACTGAACCTACTCCTTTGGTTGTTTCGTTTTCGACTTTTGTGCCAATTGCATTTACATTCTTTATCATTTCATAGAAAGGCCGATCCGCTTTTTTAGTTGTTTTATCACACATAGATATTAAATCTAATGTTTTGTAATAAGTATGATAAAATGATACATCGAATAGATATGAAAATGCACATATAACTTGTTTGTTTTATGAAAAAAAATTGTAAAAATGTTACATACTGCAGGATGAATATGAAGATAATTCAGTAAAAATAGTAAAGATCTATTAACATACTAAGAATTTTAATAACTTAGATATAGTACTAAACTTTGACATTGGGAAATGAGAAATTGGAGAATAGCATTTATCAAATTCATTATGACGTCTTATAATATTTAACTACGGTCAATATTATAAAAATTGAAATTGGAACAAAATAAACCCAACTTGAGCATTTTGTTTCAACTCTTCATTTCAGAACAGAGCTCATATGTCGAATAACGATGATGATATATATTTTTATGGTGCAATGGAAACACAAGGACAAGATGAGTGGATAATTTCAAGACAAGATTTATCTTTAGAAACAGAACTTGCACGTGGACGATTCGCCATAATTTATTTGGCTCAATACTTTAACCATTATGAAGTCAAAAAAGTTGTGGCTAAAACTTTAAAAGGTAATGTTTTAAATGATATTAATATTAATCTCTTAAGTTGGTAAATATATTACAATTCAGGAGAATTAAATTTCAACGTTTAAATAACACCAACGACCATGTTTTGGAAGAAATTGAGAATGCAACATCGTCTTTGACAATAGATTTTGGACATACGTTAAATAATCAAAACAGAAACTATAAAAAGTTCTACCATTAACACATCAAAATACTTCATATAACAAAAACGATTATGTTCGTTGTTAAAAGAATTAGTGTATTTGTATTTTAAACTGTAACGTCGTTTATAAGTTTCGCATCTATGCATTGTGATATTAATAGCCTCGTTTGAATGTTTCATTTACAATAAATGTAAGTAAGAATTATGTTGTTTTCCCTGATGAAATAGATATATTTTTATTTAATAAAATACTGAAATAGTTGTACTATCGTTTTTGAATGATTTTATGTTGAAACATTATACTTAGTTGCACGTTTATTTCTCTTCTTGAAGATGATCAGAATGAAGATAATGTCATTAAGATGAAAGGAAAGATCAATTTTTATGGGTCAAAAATTGGACATCACAAAAATATCTTGGATTTTATTGGCTCTGTCAATGACGACATTCGTGAGTATAGACGGTTTTATGAATTGATATAAACAGGTATGCTTTCGATTGCGGTACATACGACATGCATTTCTAGAACCACCCCTAATGTTCACTCCATGCAACATGGTGTAAGGCCTAATACAAACAGAATTTTATGATTGATCAATAAATGTTATTAAACTTGACTTCCCCTTTGTTGGCGACTTTCAAAACAAATATAGTGATAGGAGTATGCTGATGGCTAACTAGGTAAACATTTCAACAAACTTTCAGAGGAAGTGATAATATGCTCGAAACGATATCTGTAAATCGTATGTAATTTGATATGCTTGAACCACCAAGGAGTACGACTCAATGTTCTAAGGGATTATACAAAGTTATTGTAAATATATGATGCCATAGATTTAGATTTGAGTTAAATTGTGTCCACTTTAATTTTAACTTATGGTCGTAAACATTATACAATTTATGAATTATAATTGAAAATAAACGAAATTTTGTATAGGTAGCTCGAGATTGATATGACGTCTAACAGGCTATCATGACCAAAAGTATAACAATGAGAAAAGTGTCTATAAAACCATAGTTCTCTTTTCTCAACAGCTTTATTTTCAAACTCCAGAGTATGTTAATTGTTACCAGATACAATTTCTGCTCCACCGCGACAAAGGAATATACAATCTACGACTGCTATGTATTAATCATTAACAAACTACATGTGAATTATAAAAAAAACATCACATGGTATATTCTACGGTTTTCCTGCATTTGGAAATTATTCATTTTATCACCTTAACTCATTCCTGACCATAGACTACACACCATGGCACGTAATATTTTCCACTAACACAACAACAGGTTAATGACCCAACGATCCTATTACGTTACGTAAATGGCAATGAATTAAGCAAAGTGCATATATAACATGTTTAAAGTTTAAAGAAAAATAATTCAATGATTGGTATTTGAGAATTGAGATTTTTTATTATGCATTGTAATAGTTCATATAAAGTTCCTACCAGGGATACATAATCAGCTCATACTATAAACACTCACTACCATGCATGTAGAACAAAATCTGATTAGACGAAACACATTCAAAACTATACCAAAAACACAGATTGGGAATTTATTTTGAACAATGTCAAGCAATTTGTAACAATATGCAATTTTGTTTTGCATTCGTATCCCCAATCAATATCCCTATATCAAAATGAATCTCATTCACGTTTTTTACCAATACCACCATTATATCTCATTTCCTTAAAGTTTCATTCAGTTTGTTCTTATACTTTAAGATTTTGAATTTATATTTGTTTTTTGTACTTTTTTGTAGTTTCCATGGCATTGCAACCATCGTAAAAATGTCATACCCAATTTAATTATGCATATGATGGTTAATAATATTGAATAGTTTCGTTTAAAATGGTTCAGTGATACTTTGCCAAACTTTTAAGAATTATAAGTCCTCAATTTTCTTCAATTTTGTACATTATTTGGCTTTTTTTTTATCTTTTTTTTTATTTAAGCGTCACTGGTGGGTGTTTTTAAAACAAAACGCGCGTCTAGCGTACACACTTTCAATCCTGGTATATATGATAAGTTTATTCGTGTAATAAAAAGACATAGTGGAAGGATTATCAAAAAAAGAACAAATAACATATGTAACCACAACTCCGTTGAGAGTAGCTTATTTTAAAACTTGACAAGAATTCTGTTTTGTAGGTGGTCCTATCATGGTTTTAGAATATTGTTCTCAAGGAGTTCTGAAGGACTTTCTAGAATCCGTCAGATCAAAGGTCACTGTGGAATTAGAGGAAAGATTGTTCCGAATAACACTTGGTATTTGTGAAGGAATGGATTATTTATCCTCTCAGCAGGTAAAGTATTTCCTGCAGACATTAAACATGTGAAAGGAAATATCTGTTTGCAATTTAATGAAGAACGACGAAACTAGCATTAATTTGGTTAGATAAAAGCAACACAATACGTGGATGGTATTACAGATATAAAAATTATCAGTCATTTGCAAATTAATTTCGTTTTGCCTTCATAAAAAATGGCGGAGCAGCGAAGATAATATAACACTACATTGTATAACAGAGCTAATTAGATTTTGACGAAAAATCATTGATTTATCTTTTCACTGTTGCCTGTGTTCAAATTAATGTACTAGTATGTGCTTTTTAGCATTCATATATCTGGCCAACATTTGTAAAATATGCATTAAATTTAGACAATCAGGTATAAAATTGCATCGAATGGGTTCAATTTGTTTGTATTTTTGCTTTTTGACTGTTCATCGAAGTAAAAGCTAAGAAGGGGTGTTTCATTTAGCAGTTCGAGTAAAATGTGGTTTAAAAGATGTGGTATTGTTATTACCTACACAGTTTTTCACTAGCTGAAATCAAGTGATGTAGAAATATAACCATATTTGCAATTCTTATCACATGTAGAGTGGTGCGCTCATATTCACCGGGGACACAACTTTTTTTTATTTTTAGGATTTTGAGGTGTAAAAACTTCAAAGGATGGGTGAAATGGGAGAAATATGCCAGTAAATTATATTATTACAACAAATATGATTATTTTTTAAACTTGGACAAAATTTCGACACTTACCGCAAAAGACCGAAAAACGATTTTCGGCCAATTTCCTGAATGAAATAATGATTTCAAAGAAGTATTTTTTAATACTTCTTTCACTGATTGCCATAAAGGAGTCGGTCCGGTAAGTACCGATTTTGGCCTCAATTTTCAGGTTCATCTTACGAAACAGTGTGGACACTTTTTAATCACTTAAGGTGGCTCGGCCCTTTAACAGTGCGCATATTTTAACGCATGTTTCTTACGACGAGTGCCTTGGGAACGGTCGCTTTTAGGGGTCTTCTCAAAATAGCTTTGACGACCTTGGAACGCGGGCGTGTATGAAAGCACCCTTGACGATGTAAACAAATGATGCAAAACGTTCTTCAAAACAGGAAATATGTTCGATCAGAAATTCAAAGTGCTTTCTTCATTTTTCGCATAAAGTTAAAAAGGACAGAAATATACATGAATATAACATTAAAAAAAAGGCAGTGTCTGCGCGTACCCGCATGTGGGTACGAATAGTCAAATTGCCGTCCTATGCTGCACGTACCCACATCCGGTTTTCTATTAAAATGCCATCGGATCGGGAATGAAACGTGAAATATATACGGAAATTATCGATAATATGGGGATTTCGTGTAGAAAGAGTGAAGAGTATGAAAAATAATATTTTCAAATTGTATTTATTAAATAATTATACATAATAAACATTGCAAAATTAAATGCACAATAACGTAAAATGAAACTGTACAGCCTCTGTAAAAGAAAAACATGATAGAAATTAATACTATAATTATAAAATTTAAATGAAAATTTAAAGAATAACATTTTAATAATTTAAAAATATACCCATATGATATTTTAAAATAATCTTTTAGTAAAATGTAAAACAGAAACTGAAATTTTAAAATATATAAAACTACGAAAATTAAAGCTTGAGTTTATAAAAATTAAAGAAGCAAGTAATAAATCAATTTAAACCAATTATAAAAGATTCATGTAACTGACTAGTTAAGATTTCGAACAAATTGATTGTTTTGGCAAATTTGTTCGAAATCTTAACAGTTTCTGTTTTACATTTTACAGGGCTGTACAGTTTCATTTCACATCATTGTGCATTTAATTTTGCAATGTTTATTATGTATCATTTTTTAATAAATAAATTTGGTGTTTTTACTGTCTTCTGATTGGTTAAAATTATTAGTTTATTTTCAATGTTGTTAATTTTGATGGCGACACTCCCACTCTGACGTTGTGTATTCATACGCCAACATGTGTGTACGTTGTTAATATAAATAATACAAAAAGTTCTTTGAGCCTTATTTTTGATAGAAATTTATTTATAATGAATGGCAATAATTTATTTTGACTTTATTGAACCATAAAACTAATTTTTGACTCTTCACATTTTACATAATCCGCTTCGCGGATTATTCAATGTGAAGAGTCAAAAATTAGTTTTATGGTTCAATAAATTCATAATAGATAATAGCCATTCATTAAATAAATACAATTTGAAAATATTATTTTTCATACTCTTCACTCTTTCTACACGAAATCCCCATATTATCAATAATTTCCGTATATATTTCACGTTTCATTCCCGATCCGATGGCATTTTAATAGAAAACCGGATGTGGGTACGTGCAGCCTAGAACGGCAATTTGACTATTCGTACCCACATGCGGGTACGCGCAGACACTGCCTAAAAAAAAAGAATATATAAATACTGACAAAGTCACATGTATGACGTCGACGGTTTTTGTATAGTAAGAACTTATTACTATACAAATCCTTGGTGCCGCTTCGCTCCCAAAACGCATTCTCATCTTACACGGTCGCCTCTTGGGTCCGTTCGTACCATATTTTAAATTCACTTAAATACCGGTTGAATTAAATGATGTCTTGGAGATTTAATTTGAAATGTTTTGCCAATGACGCAATGATTAACTGTAAACAAATGATAGCGATGTAAACAACTTCATGTCATCGTACAGCTTTCAAAAACAGGTAAACGTGTGACCCGTATCAGAGACATATATGTGTATATGAGACAATATCTGAAAAAGTCTAGTTTTTGGCAATAAGAAAAAACCAAAAAAAATTCTTTAGACCCGGTATTTTAATAGCACAAATCGAAGAACACACATTGGGGATCTAGGAACTGTTGTCTGTAATTCAAATACTTGTTTAATAAGGAAACAATGGCAATTTAAAAAATGGTACAAAAAAAATCCAGTTCTTTCCTGTTACCAAAGTGAATCAATTTTAAAAAGTTTCTAATGGGAATAAGGAATAAGTTTAAGACACTATTTGTGGTTTACTAGTATATCCTGCAATAGTTTATCAAATGCCAATTATTGATTTTAGCATTTGCAATACAAAAGGTTTAGAAATATACTTAAATATAGTCAGATATGTCGGTAACATGAAAGAATCTTGAGTAACAGGACAACGGTAACAGGACAGAGTTGGTAACAGAAAGGATTTTTCTGCTTTATTTTAAAGTTTAAGAAAATAAATCATTTTAGATTGGTCACAATTGGAAGATAACAGCAAACAATGTCATTTATCCTTTGAAACTGTATTTGCAAGATGAACAATCTGCCCAGGTAATGAAAAATTCTAAAATAAATTCCTTTCTGTTACTATCTACTATACTAGAATTGCACAATGTTCTCTGCTGTTATCAAAAGCAAAAAACCTATTTTTTATTCAATATACTGTATATTATTTTGAAATTTATTTGATATGGGGGTGATAACTTATATTAAATGAAATGGTTGGCATATAGTAGATTAACTGTTCGATTCTTCAGTGAAATTGTCTTGAACATCCTTCCTGTTACTGGTGATGGTTATGCTGTTACTTTTGATCAGGTAACATGACAGAACGTAACAGAAAGGAATTACGCGATAGTTTTTGTCCTATTTATCACATTAAATGTAAGTGTATTTCCTGTGACATATAACTTTTAAAAAGATGATATAAAAACACACTTAATGTTGTGGTGCACACTTAAAAATATTCTCAGAAAGTGTGAAAAAAGGCTATAACAGGATAGAACACCAATAAGTATTTTTCTATAAATTCTTACCTTGGATGGGCTTGAATTTTCAAACCTGGCCGCCTTTCCAACTATTTCTTTGTACTAATACATTCAGGGAATGATGCTCTTCACAATACATAATGGGAAAATAACTCTTGGTCTTGTAAACGTTTCCACAGGTAAAAAAAACCCAGTGGTAACAGGAGGGAAATCACCCCTGGGGACAAATTTTTTTCTCTTAAAATTTGCAAAATTTTATTACATGCTATAGTTATAATATATAAAGACAAATAAGGGGCAAGTTTATTAAATAATATATCATATATGTGAGAATCGGACGCCTGTTTAATTAATTTGGATATTATTTGAATGATTTAGTTTTCAAAAAAACACAGGGGACAACATGATTTTAGGGGGGGTTGAACATTTAAATTACAATATTTTATTGGAAGAAATATAAGAATGAGTGTTTAATTGGCAGGCCATGGTGCATTATATAATTTAGTTTATACTAAAACGTAAAATTTTCAAAAAAGATGGTTGAATAAAAAAATAATTGCTGGTGAAGTGCGGGACATGGAAATTAGACTTTTTCAGATATTGTCTCATATATGTCTCTGTCCGTATAGTATGCTTTAAAAGCATCGGGGCGGGTTTATTTTCAAGCTATAGTTTGGCGTTTTATAACAGTTTGTTTCTGTCATAAATCTATTTAAAACTTGAAATATCTTTATTTACAAGTATTTTTTGGAGTTTATTCCCGAGTATGCGTTATATTTTTCCACTGCAAAATTTTGATAATTATAGTTAAATATTTTTTATTTTCCCCAAAACAAATTTGAACATGCCAATTTTCTAACAGACTTAAAACTTGACAGGCACACCTATAAAATTTTAATTCAAAAGATTTGTTTACCTGCACGAAAATCATTTGAAATTTTTTCTCGTATCACAATTCCATGATTTCCGGAACACTAGACTAAGTCCTATAATCTAAGACCTCGGGGCCAATGTTTTCTATTTTTATGATACTTTTCTTCTATTACTTATTTTGCTGAATTGTTATTTTGTTGATTTGCAATTTTCTGTCGTATCTATCAATATGTCAACCGAGTTCATATAAAAAAAAAGAAATATCAGCATTAAGACTAAAATAATTGAATCGGAGCACTGAGTGTTATTAAAATAGACTTATGGATCCAGCAACTTATTTAACTAAAATGATAATTTGTTTTCCTGCAGAAATAAAACGACACTTCAATAATTTGCTGTTTTCCGCCTTTTCATGAAGATGAAAATTAATCAATCGGGGCGGATCCAGCCATTTTAAAAGGGGGTTCCCAACCCAGGACAAAAGAGCTAGGGTGTTCCAACTATATTTCCCCATTCTATCGTCCAAAAAAAGGGGAGTTCCAATCCCGGAACCCTCCCCTGGATCCACCACTGTCAAAAGTAACCGGGACTGGCCTAGTATTCCAACCTTATATATCGGTCTATGATATAATTCCTCAATACTGCATGCTTTGTGCGAAGAACCGCAAAATTTTTGGTTTCACGATGTCGGGATTTTGCTAGGACATACACCCGCAGCGTGCCGGACAGTCTCAAACACTACTAAAGACTTTATATATAAAAAAAATCTATACTACTACTAGGTTCAGGAAAAATTTGGATTGTAATTTAAAAACTACGCCCAGTACACAGGAACGTTATATTAGCCGGTAATGTTGGAAAACTTTAACTTCTATCTTAGTTTTTGACATGCTCTTTTAAAAGGTAAGCTAATAAGGAAAGTTCTTGATTAAAAAAAATATAGTCGAGTGATGTCATTGCGGAAAAAAATGTGAATGACAATTTTGTTTTTGAACACTGATTTGATCTTACCGTGGCAAAGAAATGCATAACTAATCATCGATCTATGCGTGATGATAAAAGGAGATATTGTTTTTTTATTTATAATATTGAATTTTAAATTTGAACTTTGGTGGATAGTTGTTTCATTGGCAATCATATCACATCTGCTTATTTTCATATCGTGTTTTTAACATAGAAATATGACCAATCTGACAGATGATCCATTGATTATACAGGGTGTTCAAACAGCTGGATATATACATACGAAGCCTCGTAGAGTAAAAAGGGGGAATTTTGCCTATACATGCACCAATCATAATTGTCCATTCATTTTCTTATGGCAGTCCATATATCTAGCTCCTCTTACTTTGCATAACTTTCATAATTGATATTTATCTGCATGTTCTCATCCGTATTATGCTTGAAATATTTGCCAGTGATCATTCAGTATGCAAATTAAATTTTCATTATGTGCAATCATATAAAAAAACATAATTTCTGGGACTTTTATTTGTTTGACTGTGTGGTATATCAGTTTATAGTAATTGTTGAAGTCCGCACGGGGACATAAGTGTTATCTTCTTTGTAAATTGGTCTCTGGTGAAGAGTTGCCTCATAAACAATGATACCCAATCTTCCTATTTTTATACCCTATGCAACGAAGTGGCATAGGGTATAACGTTTTTGACCCGTCCGTCCGTCCATCAGCCAGTCTATCAGTCTTGTTTCTTGTGATCACAACTCTCAAACCGCCCGACAAAATTTCATGAAACCTTTTTAGATAATAAGGACATACTATGCAGATGTGCATATCGATAGGAATTTACGAGTCAAATTTTTTCTAGGAGTTATGCCCCTTTGAACTTATTTGCTTCACTATACTACTGCATGTTTGTCCTTGCAACTCCTCTCAAATCGCACAATAGAATTTTATGAAACCTTTTTAGATAAGGACATACTATTTAAATGTACACATTTTTTTTTCTAGGAGTAAGGCCCTTTGAACTTATTTGCTTCAATATACCACTGCAACAGTTTGTCATTGCAACTCCTCTCAAACCGCACAACAGAATTTCATGAAACCTTTTTAGATAATAAAGACATACTATGTAGATGTACATATCGACAGAAAATTATCCTGATTCAATTTTTTTTCCTTAGTTATTTTATTTCTCCAGTGGCAATTAATGTGGGGACTGACTGCCAAAGCAGGACCGGCTTCAGTTATTCACAATATAATCAACCAATGAGCCTGCACCCTATGTCGGACTTTGTAACAATCATCCATCAACCAAATATTTTGAAACATATTTAGAATTCAAGAAACAGACAAGTCCATGAAAATGAGTTTAAGTTCAGATAAACCCTGCAAGACAGACATATTTGTTTTTCATTCATTCTTTTTTTACATAAATCACCCAATAGTTTTCTCATTTGAAATGTTTTAAATTGTTCATTTGTCATTTCAAGGCCTTTAAAACCAACTATGCAGAATAGGTTTTACTCATTGTTGAAGTCCATATGGTGACCTACATGTATAGTTATTTCTGTGTTATTTGGTCTCTTGTGTCTCATTTACAATCATATCACATCCTCTCATTTGATATTTTAATTTGTTATAATACATTTAATAATCATTTCATACACCAAATATACATGAAGATGACATATTTATTTCACAATATAGCATATTAAAAGAGGACTTACTGTTGACCAATGAACCATACAATTGATTATGTGGTCAATGACATTGCCAGACAGAATTGTAAAATATTGCACGCAAATAATTTATCTACTACATGTACCTTTTAGTATTTATTATTTTTGAGTATATGTCCGACATTTAACGATGGACAGTCAATGGTATACCATAATATGTCCTGAAAACGAGCGTTAAAAATGCCTCAACTAAATCAAATTTTTGAAACGTGATTGATTTTATTCCTCTAATATCTATATATATATGAGATCAAATATATAAAACATTTATTAATATAATTAATTTCAATGTACTAGTATACATGTATAAGAATTGTTGCCATTTATACATCATGTACATGTACAATCATTAGCTGATCAGCTCTATATTTTCATTATTTTTATTCTCCTTCACTGTTTTTTTTTTATAAGACTCATATATATGATCTGTATTCATCATTGTGACAGGTAGCAATATATATAGGTGAAGTAGATCCTTTTGATTGGATTTTTTTAAAGGATTTTGACAGCCCTAAAGCATATACATGTAGTTCCAATTTATAATTGATCTTAGCTCCTTAAGTGGATTGTGGCAACACATATTGCATATATACATGTAGAATGTTGTTCTTAAGTTTCAGCACTTTATGCATAGTTTCCGGTTGCAAGACTAGAATATGATACTGGCTTCTCATGAAATTCTGTCAGTACTTTGCCAATAGTTTCCAAGTAAAGTTGAACATTCCAAGATCACTCCTTCCATTTGCAATGTACATGTACAAATGTACTTGCAGCCTGAAATTAAATATCAGAGTATTTCTGTCAGAAAATCAACAATTATTGACATTCAAAAGCATATCGATGTAGACTAGTTCATAATGGGCTGATGGGTAATGTGTCCATGGGACACAGATGAGCTGCCGCTTGCATATAAAGAATGAAATGAGTGACACCACCTAAATTTGTACTTGATCTGAGTGTTGTTGTAGTAAGCATTGCATATAAGTTTCAGAACATTTGGATGAAGCAAACTTGTGTTAATGAAAGGAACAAAAATTCAGCATTTTTTTAATTTGTAAAGGGGCATAACTCCAGAACAGTAAAAGCGACCCACCAAAAATTCAAACTTCATGTTTGTTTGTTTGTACATGTAGTATCATATATATGCATTAATTGTGTATTAGTTTCATAACATTGGTAGAGGCAAACTGAAGTTGGAGAACAGAAACCTAATTTGGGAGGTACATGCAAGTTTGATAAGACTGACAATGCAAGGGTTACCTTAAATGAAGTAGAATGGTATAAATTAATATGTGTTTATTTGATAATAGGTTCGTTTTCATGTGTTTTTGTTTTCCCTTGAGAACACATAAAATATTTTTTATAATTTAATTTGGTTGAATATATATCGAATTTCTGAACAGAAAATAATGAAAATGAGACACAAAAAAATATAACCAAAAAAATAAACCTGTGATAATACTGCTTCTATTGGTACCAGGATGCTTAAAATCAATCCAAAATATTTTAAAAAAAAAATGTAGTTTAATATACAATATACATGAACAGCTAAAAATGTCAAGTGACAAATACTTATGGCCACACTCTGTACATGTTTAACCCTGATACTTCTATTACTAGACCTTAAGACATTTTTGTATACCTAACAGAATTAGGGATGGGGGGGGGGGGGGTGTTATGGTAAACAAATTGTGGTTGATCAAGACGAATCCTTCAATATGGTGTAGGGTTTATCATTTACAAATTAGGCCAATTATATCATATTCTCAAGAAAATAAACAAGTCAATCAAACCCCTTGAGGACCTTAATTGAGGGGTGGACAGGGTTAAGGAGACAAGGGAATGAGGGATTAGAGAAAAGGGGGTATTTTGGAAATATATTTAGTCATTTTTATTTTGTCTTGGAGCAAGGAGATGGAAGTAAAAAGGGGGGGGGGTAGGGTAAAATTAAGGGAAGGGAAATAGTTGGTGCTAAGCCTAAGGAGTAGAAACTGTTCCGAGGGAAGTTATGGGGTACCCCACATACATTTGACCCTGACTTGGCTAAGAAATTAGATATTACAAATGATGATTAAAAAAGACTTATTCATTGACACTAACGGTAGCGTAAAAATTACAGTTGTGGTGCTTCATAGAAAATGTCATCCCTTCCTCTTCGACCGTTTGCACACGGATATTTTCTAAAACTGGCCAGACATGTTAACAACTTGTCTGTAAAGGGTTAAATAAACACATAAATAAGATACCAACTATAACGATCTATAACATTAAACATGGAACAGAAATTGAGCCCGTGCAAGGTTTCAGCCGCAGTGATTTTCAACAGTAGCGAGTATTTTGAGACAACCCCCAAGTTTGTATTTTTCGTTATACTGATAACATTTGGCTGCCTAATATATCGAAATCTATGTTTTCTTATGTAACAACTCTACCTTCATCGTTGTATATTCGCCACAACGTCTGTTCTGCATGCACATGGTCGTATTCATCAATATAGTATGCTGCTCGACCTTGAAATTCCTCTGGTCCGATAATGGCGCCAAATTAGAGGGAAGCAACTCGCGCCAGACAAAATTACCGTATTTCACCAAAATAATCAAAATTTCGCTTTTTGATAACAAACAGTAATACGATAACCACATTTATATTCAGTCATCGTTTATTGATATGATAACAAACATTATTTTATTAAAGCCATCAATAAAGAATTCACAATTAAGTAATTAATGGAGTGCATTGAAATCAGATCTTATGGGGTAGAGGGGTTAAACAAAAGCTCGTAACTTTTTTAAAAGCCTGGTGACCCCCATTTTATTTTACCTTAAAATGTTCGAAAAATTCATAGCTTTGACATATCTGTTTTTAAAAAAAATCTACCGGGGAAATTTTACGAAAATCGATTAAACCAATATTTTTTGCCTTAAACTGAAATTAGAAAATGCAAAATTTAGACATTAATCTGAAAATAAAAGGATTTTTAAGTCAAAAACAACCAAGGCAAAGGTTTACATTTCAAATTCTAATGTTTTTTCACATAAAAATCATACTGACTTGGTTTTAAAAGTCTTTGAATTTGATGTAACCGTTATTGTTGAAAGGGTGGGCATGTTTGGAAATAGGGTCAAAATCGCACATTTCGCTTCAATTTGAGGGGAAAACGAGCCTGGTGACCCCCTTTTTTCTTTGCATTTTTGGATTCAGCATAAAAAGATCTACAAAATATGTGAAAATAAAAAAATTCTACCGGGGGTCCTTATTGGGGTGAGCCACCTTAAGTGTTTTATTTAGATTGATTCAATTAGTTTATGTGAAAGATTTTAACTAATTTAGTCATTACAAACGCTCCGATTCAAGCTTAAATAAGAAAATTCTATCAAATATGCCAAAAAACGTAACTTTTCAGTTGATTTTTGTCAAAAATGAAAGTGGCCGCATCCGTGTTCATCTTCAACATTTATATATGTTATGTATTATCATCAAATACAACTAACATATAAATATTATGAATGAACACGAATGCGGTCACTTTTATTTGAGACGGAAACCGTCTAAAATTTAACTAAAATGCTGAAATTTTATTATGATTCTGGTACCCGATACATGTGCATTATATTGTCAAAAACAGCCCATATTTATGTAGCAGAAGCATTCTTCTTTCCAACTAATAGCTAAAAGACTACATTTTCACAATTTTGTAAAGTTACTCTATTTTGGGGCCAAAAAGGGGTCTTACTGAACCTACTCCTTTCAGTTCTTCACACGTTTGAAATGTCTGCTATTCATCTATAATGAAATTGATTTGATAAATATTGTTTAAAGCTGCAGTTATTTAGTTTTAAATAGATGTGTAAAAACTACGAATGTGTGTCCCCCTTTGAAAAAACATCCGAAAATTTTAAATAGCCTTTACTCTAACTTTTCTTGTGATTTTTTTTTTTACAGAAACATATGTTCAAGCTAAGAATATTTTGATTTTGATGTTATCTTCATATAGAAATATCAGTATACTTCAAAAACATAAAGACTTGAACATGAACTACAGAAAACATGGAAAAAAAATTATGGCGAAAATGAGCACCCCACTCTAACTTTTCATTTTAAAATTCTGTCAAAATTTTTTTATTTTCACTAGTTTTATGAATAAATGATAATGATAATTTTGTCATGGACTTAGTAATATTGATTGCATTTTTGAAAACAAAAGTTTTAAACATGTTTCCGTGATGGTTTTACAGGAGGATTGTTATCAATGTATAAACTGCTTTTCGTCTTTTGTGTAAGGCATATAACTATTGTTTTTATTACACTCGAGATTTTAAATAGTTGGAATCTGCTATTTTTTAAGGCCATACTTTAATCCATGTCATTTCGGCTCTTGGGGTAAATTGTCTCATTGACAATCATGCATTGTACCATAAATACATGTTGTATATCAAATGTGTTTATTAAGAGGCCATGGCATATAAACTCATCATAGACATTTGGTAATCAAAATAGATATTGTCGATTTCTTTGGAGGCAATTGTATGACAAATTTCAGACGTTTTTATTAAATTTTGCATTGGAAAACAATCATTAAACAAATGAATTAATTTTTAACGCAAAAAAGTATATATATAGATGCTTCCAATATAATTTAAATGTGCTGTTCAAAAGTGTTAAAATAGTACTGAAATTTTACTAAAATGTTTGAAAATGTCATCTTGAACCTATTGTCTTTTTTAAATTATTCCGAATTTGGAAATACGCATAAATGTTATGTTAATAATTAAGAACGCATATCGTTCTATGGTTTTATTAGCGTTAGTAAAGATTCGAGGACTTTTAGTAAAAGTCATTGGTGTGGAATAAAAAAAATTGTGTCATACCTTTTTTATAGCAACATAGCAAAAAGTTTACCTTTTTTTCTTATAAACACAAATTTATTATTGTTTTAGGTGGTACATAGGAGGTTAGCAGCACGAAATGTGTTACTCAACGATCAGTTTGTTCCGAAAATCACAGGGTTCGGCCCTGATCCGGAAGCAGACGAAACAGGAGACACAAAAAAATCAGTAAATATCATTTAGATAAGTTAAGATATTATTATAGACAACTTTCAACACCAGATCTTTTCAGATGATGTCATCAAAACCCTTCAAATATAGCATAACTAACTGGTTTCCTTTTGTATGCATGTTTTGTTTTGGAGAAGGGGGTAATCGATAAACTGATATACTGACTTGTTTTCTGTGTTTTGTCTTCTGTTCTATTATTTAAAAAAAGAAAAGAAAATGTGGTATGATTGCCAATGAGACAACTCTCCACAAGAGACCAAAATGACACAGAAATTAACAACTATAGGTCACCGTTCGCCCTTCAACAATGAGCAAACCCCATACCGCGGTAACAGCTATAAAAGGCCCCGAAATGACAATTATATATATTTGTAAAACAATTCAAACGAGAAAACTAACCGCCTTATTTATGTACAAAAAAGAACGAAAAACAAAAAGGTAACACATTTAAAACAAACAACAACCACTAAATTACAGGCTCCTGACTTGGGACAGGCACATACATACATGTACATAATGAGACGGGATTAAACATGTTAGCGGGATCCCAACCCTCCCATAACCTGGGACAGTGGTATAACAGTACAATATAAGAACAAACTATAAAACTCAGTTGAAAAAGGCTTAACTCATCAGATGGACAAAAACATTTGTCTGTTTTTCTTTTTCTGTTTTAGCCATGGCGTTGTCAGTTTATTTTCAATCTATGAGTTTGACTCTCCCTCTGGTATCTTTCGTCCCTCGTTGACTAAATTGTAAATGCTAATCATTGACATATATTTGTTTATCAATGTGACAGCAACCAAACGACACAAAGTAGAATATATGACAACGGAATGTCCGTTAACGGGTTTCAATGAAATTCGAATGACTATAAAAAATCATTAAATAAATTTCACTGATACTTACTGAAAGAAAGACAAAAAGTTATTTGAGAAACGATAAAATTTCTGTTACTAGTATATATGCCAATGATGATGTTTTATTTCTATACATGAGAGATTTCATATTTTGTTTTGTAGGAGAGAATACCAATTAAATGGATGGCTCCAGAATGCATGAAAACAACTAAATATGCAAATGAGTTGAGTGATGTGTGGTCTTATGGTATCGTTATGTGGGAAATATTTTCTCTTGGTAAACCCTTATATCTTCATTTTTAAAGTTTTCAGAGTTTGGTTTAGAAACAATTAAAAATACAGACACGATTATAAAGAAAGATATGCTTTATGTTGTAGGCTGTACTCGGTAAACTATGCAATGGTGTTTAATTATTTAGAAGAAAAAAATGCTAACAAACACAAAAGTTAGCAAACGCATTTATAAGATATTTTAAGTCAAAATGCTTCAAACTTTTAATTTCAGTTTAAAAGACCTAGCTAGCTTAAGTTATGCTCAATTTAAAAAGTACAGTTTAGTTGTTTAGAAGAAGAAAAACGCATGCTAACAAACAAAAATTTATACATAGCAAACGCATTAATGAGATATTTTATGTCCAAATGCTTCAAACAAGTTTTTCATAAGTTACATAAGTCGTAAATATTACAAGAGTTCCTGATACTGCAAAATTAGAACAATTCTGCAGTATTTAAAAAATTATGTAAGTATATAGATAAATTAATAAGATCTTATTATCTCAGACTAGACTTTGTAGTGCAAAAACTTCTGTCTTCATATTACCATGAAGATGAATTTACCAACTATTTTACATGGGTATGTTGGGTAGACCAAACGTTTTCCATAGAAACAAACTACCTACACAATGTACGGGAGTCCTTGAAAAGCATTTATAACTTTCAAAAAGTTTCGTTTCTATATACTTTTATTTTGACTAAATGTATACCACATACCCATATTTTTATGTACAGTTTAATAAGACAATATTCAATTTCTAAAGGTGAAACACCATACCCAGGCATACAAAACACAGACGTACCTAGTGTGGTTAAACGTGGCACTAAAATGAAGAAGCCAGAACTATGTGATGATGCGTATGTATAATAAAGCACTTTATTTTATTTTCCATTCAATTTGTAAAATATTGTTTAACTTTTCATGAGAATACAGTGCTGATTAACATTAGGCAGGAAGAACGAAGGAACGCACAAACCAGAAATATATGCAAAAATTGCCTGCTATGCACATACATGTAGTATACACTGTGTTTGCATGAAAAAAATATACTCTTTTTTTTTAGCTTCAAGTTGATGAATTGCATCATTTAACTCAAAACTAACTTGAGATTAAAAACCATATCAATGTTCATTAATGGTTTATTTTGCGGGGATGTTTTAGTCCTAAAAGATTTGTATTGAGTTTTGCAACACTTGGTGTCGATCATACTAGTACCTGCATGAGAAAAAAAAGTCTCATTGGAAGTACAACTCGGTTATGTTGTGATTGGAATCATGCAAATACCAAAAAAAGAACCCCACTACAATATCAAATATTTAAAATCAAAATCTGTGCAGACACTGCTATTTATTTCTTTTATTTTCGATGAAAATTGCGATGGGGTTCCAAACCCTAATTTAGCAAGTATGAACATAGCTCACATTATAATGAAAATGATAACTAAATTTTGAACTGGATATTTAACATTGACCAAAAAATCAGTCTGACACTGACGGATGCACTTATTCATGGAGGTGCAGAGGGACTTACAGAAGGAGGGACGAACAGATCAGAACAAAAAAACATGTCATCCTTCTGTGGTAGTCGAGCATTAAAAACAGAGAAAGACAATGTTGCTTGTATTTATTTCACTCATAGGAACACTATCTGAATGCTGTCGATTCCTACTGGAATTGTAACATGCATGAATAAAACTGAATATTATTGAAATTGGACATTAATGTATATTTCATTCATATACATATGCATATTGACTGTACAACTTTTCGATTTCTGTATTTAGGCATTCTACTAGTTTATATTTTCCACTGACCGTTAATGACGTCTTTACACTAACTAAATCCATTAGGTTTTGGATATATACTTATTGATATTTTTGATACTTGATTTGTTGTATAAGTTGTTATTGGCTTTGAAGAAGCTATCAGTAACAGGGAGTACAATTATATTCTGTCCGTTGTGCGGAAGTGTAAATATACTGTCGCGTCCACTCTGAGATTTTGTAGGATGTACGTGAGCTTTGTATCCAACTGATGAGGTAAGCCCTTGTCAACTGTTTGTGTACCTTTAAACGTTTCCATATCTTGGAATTACGACATTCTTTCTCTCTCAGTACAACTGGGTGTGTCATGACTTTACCTTTCGTAACTGATGAAGGTTTTGTTCATTTGAAACACTTGTCGTGCATAATAAAATCTATATTTATATGCTTTTATAGCGATGCCTTCATAAAAAAAGTTATCTTTTATAGGTTTTACAAAATTATGCTGAAGTGTTGGCACTATGATCCACGTAAACGTTCAGGATTTGAACAAATCAAGCAAGAATTGACCAAGCTTTTTACAGAAGAATCTGGAGACGACGACTATTACATGTACTACAAAACAAACGAGGTCTAAAAATTTCCAGAGTCTGAATATCGTGTCAAGATATTGTTAGCAAACAATAGCATCCATGAACATAAAATTAAATAAGTTCGCAAAATGTTTATTTTGTTTTTAAAAAAAGCTTCTATTTTATAGCTTTTTACTTTTGTATAAACTTGTATTTTGAAATTCGTTCTTTCATTTTATGAACGTTCAGATTATTCGACAAAACTGAACAACAGAATAACATAAATGATAGTGTGTTAAATATTTTTAGAGACGTCCTTCTGCGAAGAAAATTAAATCTCAGTATCAAAGTATTTATGTTAAAAAAGGACAAATTTAGATACACCTTTTTGTGGGAGATTTTCTTTGAAAATTCATTAGAAGGTCAACTTTACTTTGTCGGAATTAAAACCTTGCGTCAAAAATTGCCAATAAGTTACTGCTTTTCAAACAAAAATAATTAAAACCCTCGTCGTTTGTATCGGTATTAATCATTTCTTTCTGTGCCTCTAAAAATACACAGGGATTCTTCCTAGTAACATCGTCAGTGTTCTTGGCTTTCGGGGGCATGTTTGGTATAACAATATAATTGGTAAAATTTGTCCTTTTTATTGGACAATTATCTGATATACAAAGAAATTAACAAATAAAATGGATTTTGCGCATAATTTAGTTTATTTTTATTAACTATTCTATGTATGCATGTTTTCGCTGTTCTTTTATCTGTTAACTTTAGAATTGTTGATTTTAATCATATTAGGAACAATAACATTTAGCAAGTATAAAGTCTGCTATATGCTTTATTTGAATCAATTTTAGTTCACCTGATTAGAAGAGTCAAGTGCGCATAGCTCATCAACTGGTGTCTGTCGTCTGTCTTCTTCCCTTCTAGTTTGTTTTAATCTTCTCGTTTTAAAAATACTGGAAGTATATTGAACCAACATGTGAAAACCATCATTCTTGTGGTATCTAATTTTAAAATTGTGACCGACGACCCCGCCTTTAAACCAACATGGCCAACATGGCTACAATTAAGTATAGGGGTAAACTGTTTGTCTTATCTTAGAAACTGCTATTGATGCTGAAAATCCGACAAAGCAGGAATGTCAAAATATTGATGATCTACTATCTGTCTGTATATACCAAAACCGTCATACGACTTTTTATAGTAGTGATTGTCCTTTAATGATATATTTAGCCCATGACAAAAAAAAGTACAATTAATATTCTAATGACCATTATCTATAGATAACAGGTAAGGAACAGTTTAAACAAACATAAACCCTACTTGTAAGACTAGAAAATAATAAAGTAGACAACTTGATACTTGACAAATTGTGTTCGGGTACTTATACATCCCCACAACAAAAAGACACTAAGTACAGATCTGAGAGTACTTGATGTTAATGACAGCTAGTTCAAAGCCAATAACTAATGAAAAATTCATTTATCTAAGACTAAAATATTCATCAGTATGCACCGAACATAAAATAGGTCACACGTACACTTTGTAACTATCAGTATTTATGGTATTAGTAGGAGAGATGTTTATTCTTACCTATGCTTTTCTTTGTCGTTTATTTAGCTGATTTTGTTTTTGTTGATGTAATTTCGTATTAATTGTGTCTTAATTAATTAATATGAAATCATCATCAACTATGATTTCATATTAATTATGAACTTTTATGTGCAATGTTTTATTTCTAAATGTATTTTTAGTATTTTAATAAATGTACTTTTCCTCAATTTAGCTTTTTTTCTATTATATAAAAAAACAAGTTCCGACTCTGGCTAGTGCATACAATACTATGTTTATAATATTTGTATGTCTGACTGAAATATGTATTGACTAATTAGTGTGTTAAACATTACCGTGTATGGCTTTACAACGTTATCAGATTAAAATTGTCAGAACAAAACATTTGTGTCACAGACAAATTTGGAAGGTCATCAAGTTGGTTACTTATTCTTATTCATTATTTGTTACTGATTCCTTATTCCTCATTCCGTATTCGTTACTCATTCCTTATTCCTTATTCGTTATTTATTACCTACATGTGTTACCTTTTCGTTACGTATTCCTTATTATTTACATATTCTTTATTCTTTATTCATTACGTATTCGATTTTAGTGTATTTCCCCCTTTTATTGCTTTACTTTCTTATCTCAGGTCATGATAGTTCTTGGTTTGTAGAGGTGCAATAACACTTCAGTGCAAAGGTACCCGTTTCAGTTCTCGACTAATACCCTGTTACTTATTCGTTCCTGATTCACTTGTAATACGTGTGTAATACGTTTCAACTTTAAAAATTACTTTTCGATTTTTGTTCTTGTCTCAAGTGTTAACTATGGGTTAATGGAGGTAAAATCACACTATTGACACGTGTATGTCTGTTTCAGCGCTCATCTGATACCCTGTAAGCTACTTACTCATTCGCTTGTAATATGGGTATCATACGTTGCAACTAAAAAAAAGTCTTATCGATTTTGTTCTGGTCTCTTGTGTTAGCTTTGGATTCTTAGAGGTGAAATAACCATATAAGCGCGTATGTTCCACTTTCAGCGCTCGACTGAAATCCTGTTACTTATTCCTTCCTTTTTCGCTTGTTATACGTGTATTATATGTTGCACCTTTTATAAAAAAAATCGTTTCTTTCGTTTTAGTGTCTCTGGTGTAATCGTTGGGTTCTTAGAGTTGAAATAACCATATTAGCGCCTATGTACCCGTTTCAGCGCTCTCCTGATACTCTTTTAATTATTCGTTCCTTATTTGCTTGAAAAACATATGCTTTACGTAGCACCTTTAACAAAGTTTTTTCAATTTATTTTGGTGTCTCGTGTGTTAGCTATGAGTTCTTAGAACGTGTATGCACCCGTTTCAGCGCTTGACTGATAACTGTGGCGTAATCGTTCTCGTTTCACTTGTAATAAGTGTGTTATACGTTACACCTTTTCAAAAAACCTCTTCAATTTTTTCTTGTGTCTGGAGTTGGCTATGGGTTTGTAGATTTGAGAATAACCATATTAGCGCGTATGTACCGGTTTTAGTGCTCGATTGATGCCCTATTACTTAGTCGTTCCTTAATCTCTTGTAATACGAGAAAAGAATAAGTAATAACTAACGAACAGGTTACAAATAAGGAATAAGGAAAAAGGAACAAACTTGACGACCTTCACATTTGGATACTATCGAATTTCCTCTCACTTCGTTCGCTATTCTAATAATTTATTCCCCAAACCAGGAGTTATCTTTGTTATAATAGTCATTTCACAGAAATCAACAGATGGATTTACTTCATTTGGATGTTTAAAAAACACATTTCAGTATATAATTGTTTTTATAGCAAAGGCCTTCTAATGTTCAATTACATGACTTGTATATTTATTTTTCTTGCATGCGCTTTTGATATTCTCCTATAATTAGTGTCTACACTTGTCTATGTTGCTTGCACTGGCAAAATAACACTGAATGCTCAGCAACGCAACAAGTTTAGTTGTAAATATCAATTTGTAACAGAAAAACATATCGTAAATGGCTTTGCGATGTAGGTCTTTTTATGAATCTCAAGTAATTAGACGTTTGGAATCCTTTAAACAAAATGTCCAACACTACTGTTGTCTGTGTCGTTTTTATACAAGCAGAAAGCTATTCCAGCGCTTGACGTATACCCTGTTACTTATTCGTTCCTTATTCGCTTGTTGTACGTGTATTATATGTTTCACCTTTTAAAAAATATCGTTTCTTTCGTTTTAGTGTCTCTGGTGTAAGCTGCGGGTATTTAGAGGTGAAATAACCATAGTAGTGCTTATGTACCCGTTTCTGCACTCTCCTGATACCCTGTTAATTATTCGTTCCTTATTTGCTTGTATATATGTGCTTTACGTAGCACCTTTAACAAAGTTTTTCCAATTTATTTTAATGTGGTGTCTCGTGTGTTAGCTAAGGGTTCTTAGAAGTGAAATAACCCGATAAGCGTGTATGCAACCGTTTCAGCGCTTGACTGATAACTGTGACGTAATCGTTCTCTTTTCGCTTGTAATAAGAATGTTATACGTTACACCTTTTCAAAAAACCCTCTTCAATTTTTTTCTTGTCTCTCGAGTTTGCTATGGGTTTTTAGATGTGAAATAACCATAGTAGCGCGTATGTTCCCGTTTCAGTACTTGAATGATACCCTATTTCTTAGTCGTTCCTTAATCTCTTTTAATACGAGAAAAGAATAAGTAATAACTAGCGAACAAGGAATAAGGAAAAAGAAACAAACTTGACGACCTTCACATTTTGATACTATCGAATTTCCTCTCACTTCGTTCGATATCCTAATAATGTATTCCCAAAACCAGGAGTTATCTTTGTTATAATAGTCATTTCACAGAAATCAACAGATAGATTTACTTCATTTGGATGTTTAAAAAACACATCTCAGTATATTATTGTTTTTATAGCAAAGGCCTTCTGATTTTCAATTACATGACTTGTATATTTATTTTTCTTGCATGAACTTTTAATATTCTCATATTATTAGTGTCTACACTTGTCTATGTTGCTTGCACTGGCAAAATAACACAGATTTCTATTATTAGTTTTAAATGCTCAGCAACGCAACAAGTTTAGTTGTAGATATAAATTTGTAGCAGAAAATCATATTGTAAATGTCTTTGCGATTTAGGTCTTTTTATAAATCGCAAGTAAGCAGACGTTTGGAAGTCTTAAACAAAATTTCCCACACTGCTGCTGTCTGTGTTGTTTTTTATACTAGCAGAAAGCTATTCCACAAATTCACGTTTGTGTTTAGTTTTCGGTTTTTTAAAGAAAAAATCAAATGTCAAATGATATTTGATTGAAATTTCTATTTGTGCACTGCTTAACTAGATTGAACATAATTATTATTCTTAAATATTTGTAAAGTTATAATAGTTTTGAAAAATAAGTATGTTCATATCAATGGATAATTTACGTGTTAATAAAAATATTAAGGTGAATGACTATACACCGTTTATCAGATAAAAATTGTTAGAACAAAAGATGTTTGTCACGGATGAATTTAGATACTTTCACATTCCTTTTCATTGGTTCGATTTTCTAAGTAGACCCTTCCGCAAACATGATTTATTTATCTTATAGTTATATCACAGAAATCAATGGACAAGCCACTAATGTCTTCCTTAAACGTATTTACTTATTTGGACATTCGTTGTTGATTGACCTGGTCATAAACTGATTAAAGATACAAAAACAAAAAGTTTCAGGTTTTTATTTTAACGGCATAATGCGGTCACTTGGACTAGTTTTTGCATTGATTGGCCTCGATCAGTCAAAACATTTCTTTTCTTTAAATGCCGAATTTATTTAGTGAGGAATACTATTGGTTGAAGATATTTACCCCTTGGGTCTTTTTTTCAAAAGGATAATTATGTTTAAAATATTATACTTTTTACACTAATTATTGTTGTTTTTTTTAATTTAAAATATCAATGAACGTACAAAAGGGGAGTGAACTGAAAAAAATATTTGCTTCCGCAAATTTACAAATTTACAAATGTTACACTGTTGTGTTATTTAGACATTTATATAAACAGAATGTATTTTCAGCCTTGTATCACCATCACTGGTTGAGTTGTCACTGCTTCAGACGTACTTATATATACATATATATACATACATAGAGGTTGCACTATGTAAATACAGCTGTTTCTCAAACCGCGCCTCTTTTTGGGTAATATATGCTATTCATAGATATATCAATTTGTTAACGTGCTAATTCCCAGGTATGATCTCTGTATTTCACCTCAATGAGACAAAACTTGGGAATGTTACCAGTAAAGAACAACAGGGCAGTGCCTATATTTAATTCTTAGGAAGTCCAATAGTGGAAGTAGGGTAGTTTGGTATTTTAGTATAAGTTTAAACTCTTAGATTTTCAGGGCATATACATGTTGAAAACATGCCGCACAGCCCTATATTTTGACCTGAAAAAATAGTTCTGGGATAAAAAAAAAATCACGAAACTTCATAGTAAAAGTGTAACAGATTTAGCCGCAAAGGGAGTTCCTATGTGAGATTGCATTGTCTATATTTACAGAATTGAAACCTATGGACAATTTAGTTGTGAAGTTTTTTAATAACTAAGGCAAACTGATCAGATGAGTCTTCTATTTAGCTGATGATTCATGCAAAAATGTTAAGTCTAAAGTAAGAAAACTTTTTTACTTTGTCCATGTTGACCGAAGCTGTTTTCACAAACAAATATTATGCATACAAAATATGGTAAGTTTTGTTGAAAATAACCCCCATCAACTTAAAATTTTTCCGATGATCAAAATGTGTAAATTTTTTCGATTTATATTAAACAATATAAGCATAGGGTCGTGTTCAATATCGTAGCAGCTACGTAGCTGCTTTTAATATCTATGTAGAAACTAGGCTAGCTACTCGTTCAATAGTCATACTAAATCTACGTTGCCCGATGTAGCCGCTACACTATTGAACGCAACCCTGTACATTTATGACAAATTTAAAACAAATTGCTTTAGAGTTTTTGTTTAAAGTAGGCTTCATAATTTTTGTATTAAAATGAGTGACAAGTGATTATTAAAAAATCTCCACTGGAAGGCTCTGACAGACTTTGTGAGCGTAAAACCATTGTTTTCGATAGCCGATAAATATGTGATAGATTCTGAAATAAAGTTAAAAAAAGGAAAAGAAGCCAACAAGTCAATGAACGTCATGATAGTGTTCAAACTTATGATAAGACATCGACTGCAGATAAAGATTGATTGGTGTTTCCTTTACACCTCATCTACACAAACAGGCTACATTGCTGCGACCAATGCGATAAAAGAGTACATCAGTAACATTTAATAAATCGTCATTGAACTCTAATCCTCTGAAAAATATTAAGATCCACTAAATTAATATCACTTTAATTCATAAATAAACAAAATAATATATATATGGTAAAGGATTTTTGTTTTTGGTAGTGGTGGTGGAAGGTTTTTGAGGGATGTGGGGAAATTGGTTTTTATTTTTCACATGTTTTAATTTTTTGTTTTTATTTCATTCCTGGGAGAATATTTCCTTCTGAACTCGAACAGATTAAACCTTAGTCTTATTTTAAGTCGCTTTATCAATAGTAAATATCAGAGCACATACATGTATCTGTCACCAGCAAAACAATGACTGGAAATATAAAAGATTAGATTGTAAGATAATGGTTTCCCCAAACTTTAAGCCCTTTTAAAGTACTTAGAGTGGACACTTATTAGACTTCCGGTTTGAATCAATACTATTTCAGTTAACAAAAGTATGGCGAAGATATCACAGAGTTGGCTTAAAGGAATAATATTTCTTTCGTCTTTTCATTTTTTGTTATGTGGGTGAGTACAATATGTTTTTGCTTTGTAATTTTTCAATAATCATTTTGTATTTTATAGAATCATAGTTTGGAATTTGTTTTCCGGGTAATTAACTGATCGCTAAAAATAAACTTTTTTGAAAGGTTAAATAGTTTCATGTTGAAGAAAAAAATGAATATTCTTCATTTGATTTTTAAATTCTATCTGTAACCGGTTGCCAAATTGAAAGTTGTTGCCTGCAAGGCAAACTCTACTTTTCATGCTTTGTTTTTTTATCCTTTAATTTCCAAGAATAGTAAATTAGCGATGAAGGGAATTTCAAAAACATTTAGATATGGCTTGGACATGCTGAACTAATATTAATGAAAAAAAGATAATATTTTCATTTTATAATTTAGTATTTACTACGAAAACATTATTATTGCCAATGATTTAAATTCAATGTTTAATCTCTTGTATCATCAAACGTTCGATCGTTTGTCCTTCCATGTACTGTTCTAAATTATGCCCCCGCGTTTGGTCATTTTCTGTCGGGTTTGATGAGGAACATATAACAAAATTATAGAAGTGATTTACTTAGACTAAAATAAAAAGTATATATTGGCGCAATTTATCGGATATTCTTATGACATAATTATGATTAAACCGAAATAACCTAATAATCACCTCAGTTTTCTGTTGTTTCTTTTTTTATGAGGGGGGGGGGTGTTACATTGCTTAGTTTATATGCTTCTATGTTGTGTATTTTGTAGTATTGTTTGTCTTTTTTTCTATTTAAGCAATTGTCGTTGTTAGTTTACTTGCGATCATGAGTATGAATGTCCTTTTGGTATCTTTCGACCCTCTTTTCTAAATATAGAGACATCATTGTAATAAACATTTAATATTGCTTATGCTATAAACTTTTGTGTATATTTTTTCTTTTGTTTTCTTTATACTATTATTTCAAAGCTGTGTTTCTAGTAAAGCGTTTGTATTGTTGTATTTTTTATGTATATACCATTTAATGTGTTTGAGCTTTTGATTTTGCCATTTGGTTATGGACTTTTTTTTTTAAATTTTCCTCGGAGTTCAGTATTGTTTTGTGATTTTACTTTTTATTTACGAACATTTGTCGTTGTTTTAATGGTATGATAGCATGCAGCCATGACGGTATAGTAGGTCACTGTAATGAGACGTACAATTGACCTGTAAATCACCAATATTCACGACGAATCAGATACAACCATTTTTTTTTCAGATCCTCAGGCATTTTAAAATTATCCGTAAAAGTACCATTATCATGACAATTTAATAATCTAAGATTATAATTCCTTCAAAATTAATCATCCTGATCGAAATGAAAAGATTATCTATTACAAGTAAGCATCAACAAACAATGTATCAAACGGCGGATCCAGAGCCGTTCATTATTCTGTCACCGGGAAAACTGAGTGACTTGTAGGGTGTGTAACAAGAGCCTGACTGGCCTCTTGTTACTGAAACTGTGTGATGCACCTGATCACACAACGAACGATTGCTGTGAATAGCAATGAGAACACTTGGACACGAAACTCTGATGAAACCTAACTACTGACTCTGGAACTAGCGATGAATAAACCAATAATTCAGCATGGAATACTAATACTTTTATTACAGATGGACTGTGTTCAGTGTAAAGTCCTGAGTCCAAATCTTGCTTATTCAAATTATAAGCAAGTATTTATATACAATTGAAATAGCAAGAATAAACATAACAAATAACAATTAATTTGAGTGATATTGTTCATTGACAAAGATTAAACTATTTTTAGAACTTGAAGAATAGATATTAAATGATAATCTGATTATAACAATTAAGAACATATATTATGAATAAGGTAAAATGTCACTAATTAGCTAACAGATTAAAACATGTCACTCAATGTCCAAACTGAGAATTAAATGCATATCAAAGCATGTTGATTTTAAGTCCTGGATACAAAATGTAAATAGAAACGAAATTATAAAATATACTGAATAATAAAACACAGAGAATTAAAGTCTAAAATATCAAATTGAGATTTTTATATTAAAGTCCAAAATAATATACTGAAGCTGCCTTTTCCCTGGTCACATATGCCTCTCCTCCCAATTAAGTCCGTCCTCGGACTTAGCACTATCTGAATCGGCCTCCTCTGCGGTTGTTATAGTGTCTGTTATGATTGGGTCGCTGTTGGTTCTGGCCGGATACAAGATGGAGTTCGTGGTTAAGGTCCTGAAGTTGAAAAGGCAATTGAGAAATCGAATCTGCTTGAAAATTTACCTTTGAACATGGGTCTGCCTTTTCTTTTTCCAATGCTTGTTTTTCGTTTTTTAAACCTTGTTTCTCGTCCGAAAATTCACTACAACATACTGCGAACAGTTCATGTACCAGTTATACACACTTCTTTTCTTCCTCTAATCTGTGTTGCAATTTCTGAATTTGATTTACATAATCTGGTACTTCTACAGGTGAAGCACTTTCTTCTTTCTGTTGTTGAATGTTTTCAAGTTCTTGCTTGAATTGATCTCTCTCGGACTCTATGATCTGTTGATTCTTTAATTGAATTTTGAGTGCCTCGATGCACTTTTGCTGTTCTAGATTTGTATTCTTTCCCTTGAAAATTTTCTGCTTTACACTTTTTAGTTCTGTTTTGATCACAGTCGAAATGTCCAAATAATGAACAAACTCTAAATTTCTCATACCAGAGAACGGTAAAGCACGGATAATATTTTTACGTTGAATATAGCTGTGTAACCTAGCTGCATCGCGCTCTTTTTGCTTTCTAGGTTTCACATGAACTCGTGTACTTTTACTGTATTTTGCTGCTTTTGAAAAACACTTACTTGAGTAATGTCCGAATTTTCTACACGAATAGCACCTTTGATTGACAGAATTACAAATATAATGTTTATGGAATTTACCGCATCTCCCACATGCTGGCCTGTAACCTGACTGGATGTTCCATGGTCTCCATTGTGGTCTGAAGCTGTACTCAATCGCTGAATATTGTTTACGCTACTTGTTGGGGAACTCGCTTGGCTGCTTGAGGTCTCTGGATCGTGTGATGAGCATAGAAGTCAGCACGCCGTCGTCGTCCACCAATCTGTCACCGGGGAAATAAGGGTGACATGTAGGGTCGTGTAACAAGAGCCTGACTGAATGGCCTCTTGTTACTGAAACTGCGTGATGCACCTGATCACACAATGAACGCTTGCTGTGAATAGCAATGAGAACTCTGACACTGAAACTCTGGTGAAAACTAACTCTTGAGACTCTGGAACTAGTGATGAATAAACCAATAATTCAGCATGGAATACTAATACTTTTATTACAGATGGACTGTGTTCAGTGTAAAGTCCTGAGTCCGAATTTTGCTTATTCAAATTATAAGCAAGTATTTATATACAATTGAAATGGCAAGAATAAACATAACAAATAACAATTAATTTGAGTGATATTGTTCATTGACAAAGATTAAACTATTTTTAGAACTTGAAGAATAGATATTAAATGATAACCTGATTTTAACAATTAAGAACATATATTATGAATAAGGTAAAATGTCACTAATTAGCTAACAGATTAAAACATGTCACTCAATGTCCAAACTGAGAATTAAATGCATATCAAAGCATGTTGATTTTAAGTCCTGGATACAAAATGTAAATAGAAACGATATTATAAAATATACTGAATAATAAAACACAGAGAATTAAAGTCTAAAATATCAAATTGAGATTTTTATATTAAAGTCCAAAATAATATACTGAAGCTGCCTTTTCCCTGGTCACATATGCCTCTCCTCCCAATTAAGTCCGTCCTCGGACTTAGCACTATCTGAATCGGCCTCCTCTGCGGTTGTTATAGTGTCTGTTATGATTGGGTCGCTGTTGGTTCTGGCGGGATACAAGATGGAGTTCGTGGTTAAGGTCCTGAAGTTGAAAAGGCAATTGAGAAATCGAATCCGCTTGAAAATTTACCTTTGAACATAGGTCTGCCTTTTCTTTTTCCAATGCTTGTTTTTCGTTTTTTAAACCTTGTTTCTCGTCCGAAAATTCACTACAACGTACTGCTAACAGTTCATGTACCAGTTATACACACTTCTTTTCTTCCTCTAATCTGTGTTGCAATTTCTGAATTTGATTTACATACTCTTGTACTTCTACAGGTGAAGCACTTTCTTCTTTCTGTTGTTGAATGTTTTCAAGTTCTTGCATGAATTGATCTCTCTCGGACTCTATGATCTGTTTATTCTTTAATTGAATTTTGAGTGCCTCGATGCACTTTTGCTGTTCTAGATTTGTATTCTTTCCCTTGAAAATTTTCTGCTTTACACTTTTTAGTTCTGTTTTGATCACAGTCGAAATGTCCAAATAATGAACAAACTCTAAATTTCTCATACCAGAGAACGGTAAAGCACGGATAATATTTTTACGTTGAATATAGCTGTGTATCCTAGCTGCATCGCGCTCTTTTTGCTTTCTAGGTTTCACATGAACTCGTGTACTTTTACTGTCTTTTGCTGCTTTTGAAAAACACTTACATGAGTAATGTCCGAATTTTCTACACGAATAGCACCTTTAATTGACAGAATTACAAATATAATGTTTATGGAATTTACCGCATCTCCCACATGCTGGCCTGTAACCTGACTGGATGTTCCATGGTCTCCATTGTGGTCTGAAGCTGTACTCCATCGCTGAATATTGTTTACGCTACTTGTTGGGGAACTCGCTTGGCTGCTTGAGGTCTCTGGATCGTGTGCTGAGCATAGAAGTCAGCACGCCGTCGTCGTCCACCAATCTGTCACCGGGGAAATAAGGGTGACCTGTAGGGTCGTGTAACAAGAGCCTGACTGAATGGCCTCTTGTTACTGAAACTGTGTGATGCACCTGATCACTCAAGAACGCTTGCTGTGAATAGCATTGAGAACTCTGACACTGACACTCTGGTGAAAACTAACTCTTGGGACTCTTGAACTAGCGATGAATAAACCAATAATTCAGCATGGAATACTAATACTTTTATTACAGATGGACTGTGTTCAGTGTAAAGTCCTGAGTCCGAATTTTGCTTATTCAAATTATAAGCAAGTATTATATACAATTGAAATGACAAGAATAATCATAACAAATAACAATTAATTTGAGTGATATTGTTCATTGACAAAGATTAAACTATTTTTAGAACTTGAAGAATAGATATTAAATGATAATCTGATTATAACAATTAAGAACATATATTATGAATTAGGTAAAATGTCACTAATTAGCTAACAGATTAAAACATGTCACTCAATGTCCAAACTGAGAATTACATGCATATTAAAGCATGTTGATTTTAAGTCCTGGATACAAAATGTAAATAGAAACGAAATTATAAAATATACTGAATAATAAAACACAGAGAATTAAAGTCTAAAATATCAAAATTGAGATTTTTATATTAAAGTCCAAAATAATAAACTGAAGCTGCTTTTTCCCTGGTCACATATGTCTACGTTACTTGTTTGGGGAACTCGCTTGGCTACTTTAGGTATCTGGATCGTGTGTTGAGCATAGAAGTCAGCACGCCGTCGTCGTCCACCAATCTGTCACCGGGGAAACTGAGTGACTTGTAGGGTGTGTAACAAGAGCCTGACTGAATGGCCTCTTGTTACTGAAACTGTGTGATGCACCTGATCACACAACGAACGATTGCTGTGAAAAGCAATGAGAACACTTGGACACGAAACTCTGATGAAACCTAACTACTGAGACTCTGGAACTGGCGATGAATAAACCAATAATTCAGCATGGAATACTAATACTTTATTACAGATGGACTGTGTCAGTGTAAAGTCCTGAGTCCGAATTTTGCTTATTCAAATTATAAGCAAGTATTTATATACAATTGAAATGACAAGAATAAACATAACAAATAACAATTAATTTGAGTGATATTGTTAATTGACAAAGATTAAACTGTTTTTAGAACTTGAAGAATAGATATTAAATGATAATCTGATTATAACAATTAAGAACATATATTATGAATAAGGTAAAATGTCACTAATTAGCTAACAGATTAAAACATGTCACTCAATGTCCAAACTGAGAATTAAATGCATATCAAAGCATGTTGATTTTAAGTCCTGGATACAAAATGTAAATAGAAACGAAATTATAAAATATACTGAATAATAAAACACAGAGAATTAAAGTCTAAAATATCAAAATTGAGATTTTTATATTAAAGTCCAAAATGATAAACTGAAGCTGCTTTTTCCCTGGTCACAATTCCACTAAAAGTCTGTCAACCGGAGCTATATGTAAGGTTAGCTCAAGATCTCCAAGTTTTTGCATTGTAAATTACACAAAAGTCAAAAAGATCTAGATTCAGCATTATGATAGCAACCATAAAGGACTGGAAGTGACTTTTTGGTTAACATCAATAATTGTCTCCCTCACATTCTTCCAAAAACAATAAGCAACTATAATATCTTGATTGAATTATAATCAATATGCCACATGTAATTTTATGACAAAACAATACTTGTTCAGGAATCTGACGTTTAGTGGTTGTCGTTTGATTGTGAAGTTTTTTATTTCTCATTTTTTATATAGATTAGACTATTGGTTTTCCCGTTTGAATGGTTTTACACAAGTAAATTTTGGGGAATTTTATAGCTTGCTGTTTGGTGTAAGCCTAGGCTCCGTGTTGAAGAGCGTACTTTAACCTATAATGTTTTAATTTTATAAATTGTGACTTGGATGGAGAGTTGTCTCATCGGCACTCATCCCACATCTTCCTATATCTATTGACATATACGTATCTCAATTTATTTATTTTAAATACGGTTTTATTCACCAGACTGTATGCGTAGAATTCAGACGTTTGCCATTCAAATATTGTACGAGTAAAATTATTCACAAACTTATTCACAAAATTTCGGAAATAGGGCATACCTAATACAGCAATCTTTCGAATAACATTTTGCTTTACTGGAAGACACAATGATCTTTAAAGGGCATCAGTGGCCTAGTAGTCTTAGGACTCGAACTACTCTATCACAAGCCAATGTCGCATTTGGCATACAGAGTCATTCGACTTTTATTTTAATTGACTAGGATTTTCTTGTTTGCTTCCGAAGGTCGGTGATTCTTTTTTTACGCTAATTTCTACTGCATTTTAGTCGGTTGATCTTTTTTCTCTTGCTTTCAACGTATTTTTGTTCCACAGTAACGTAACAGAAGTTCCACTGGAAACATTTGTATAAACAGTGTCATAATATATGTTCCCTTTCGAAGAAAAAAAAAATCTACATGTATACCATTAATTCCGTTAGGAACATATACTGTAATATATATGTTCCCGTCGGAACAAATATTCTGTACCATTTATTCCGTTTGGAATATAAACTATAATATTTATACCAGGTGCAATATTATTCCAAAATATTTATTCATTTGGAATTTATGTTATAAAGGCACTTCCATTTTATGACTGTGCTACTTATTAAAATTATTAGAAAGGAAATGTGTAATTCATTCATAAAAAGTAGGATTTGTCACGTTGTTTCCAAAAAGGAGTTATTTCAAAATTATGGTGAGTAGATATTTACTTATAATATTAGAACATGCATAGTACATAGATGAAGTTGATTGCAAGCTGTGATAATTTTTCAGTTTCTTGAAGTGGTCATTACACTAGCCTGACCACGCAAAACTATATAGTTATATACAAAAAGTTTCACACATATAAACAAAAGCTTCATTGTTTGTATTTTGTTTAAGAAATTTGAATAAAAATTCCATTTCATGAATTATGATAATAAAAATCATAGATTTAGTTACGCATTCTTTTGATATTTTGCAATGTTTCTAGTTTTCCAAGAAAAGAAGTATCGTATCTAGAATTGAAAAATACGAAATATTTCCATTTATGACACCCACAAGTATTGTACTCATTTCTGATTTTTTTTCTAGTTTTCGATACTCAATTTTGAACAAAATTTCCATATTTTCTAAAAAGAAAATTCCCGCTAAACTTCACCCACTAGTTTACAGTATATAAAAAGATTTTTTTTAAACAATAGTCACACTTTCCGTTTGGGGCGACTTATTTTTTGTAATTTGGCTTCCTTGTAAGTTATATCATGAAGTAACTTCCATTGAATTTGTTTCAATTTCCTGAAAGCTAATTCTAATCTAAATTAACCGTTCTAAATTACCCCAAATAGATTCATATGGTTGTATTTTCCAAAATGTTAATTTAACTTAAACTGACTATTTAGAGTTGTAATATTTTCAATAAAGTATAGAATATCTTTGAAGTACATTTTTGGGGGTTCAACAAAAACAAGAATTTATTATTTTCAGATGTCTACAAAAATACGAGATAGTTTTGGTTTCTAAAAGGTCATTTTGTTCAGGCGTTAATGAAGCTTCAGTGTGGCTATATTGTGCCATTTGTTTCCTTTTATCTTTTAGAAAGCATAAATTATTTGGGGGTTTTCTGACTGCAATGGTTTATTCATATTGCCAGGTGTAATCATTTATTAAAAAGCTAAACAACTTATGGTGATTTGTATATTGATTTGTTTGACTTTTTATGTTTTTTTTTTTTTTTATTTTTACCATAAATCCTTAATTATGCTTATTATTTTACATTTACCTCATGTTACACATATATGTGTCTGAGAGTTGCGCTACAATAAACTTTTGAAGCTAGTTAAAATTTTCGATAGAAGTTTTGAAGGATTTATTGTTATTTATAGGTCCCATATATCTTCTTTTTTTTATTTTACTAAGGGGAAACTTGTAGGATATAGTTTAAGCCTTATACCCCAGTCACACTAGGCCACGATCGCACTACGATCTGCGAAAAAAATGCAAATGTTGATGATCGTAGTACGATCGTGTAGATCGCAGTAAGGTCGTAGCACGGTCGTGGTGAGGTCTTCAAGATCGTGAAGAGCGTGGCCAACTTTGAAAATGTTCAAAACAATCGTGGTGCGGTCGTGATGAAAACAGGTCGTAGTAGAAGCGTAGTGAGAGCGCACTAAGGTCGTGGAAAGATCGCAAAGGTCGCTGTGCCATCGTAGCGAGAGCGTAGCAAAAGCGTGGTTCTATTCGGAGAGACTGCGCTACGATCTCACAGCGACGTTATTACGACCTCACTACGACCATCACGTTCTCAACGCGACCCAACTACGCTTTCACTACGACCATACCACGTTTACACCACGCTGTTCAAGATCACAGTACGATTCTAGCACGCCCTTGCCGTCCTCATCACGCTCTTCTTACGACCTCACTACGTTCATACTACGACTTTCATTCTTATTGTCATTTTCACATAAAATATATGAAATCTCCCAAGGTTTTTGTTTGTCTGTTTGTGATAAGGACTTCTTGTCCATTTTCCCAACCATGCTTCTCGTTTTTATATAGATTAGACCGTTGAGTTTCCTGTTTGCATGGTTTTACACTAGTAATTTTGGGGCCCTTTATAGTTTGCTGTTCGATGTGAGCCAATGTTCCGTGTTGAAGGCCGTACCTTGACCTAGAATGGTTTACTTTTATAAATTGTTACTTGGATGGAGAAATGTCTCATTGACTCATACCACATCTTCCTTTATCTACTTATATTGACACATGTGTGTCATCTCTGCTATCGTTCACTAGATGTCGTCGTTTGAGCTTGATTAACCAGCAATAGGTTGTAATTTATGTTGCATTGGTCGGTCCGTCATCTCTGCTGGATCGGGATTCGTTACTACCAGAACTCCCTTTGCTTCTACATCAACCCCTACTACCACGCCCACTTGTTCTAGTAGATTTTGGTGGCATGACTGTATTATTTCAGAGAAATCTACGTATTAATCAGAAATAGAAAGAATGGAACTATATTGATATGGAACACGATGTTTACGTTTTTGCTGAGAACGTAGTAAGATCGAAGTATGAACGCAGTATAATCGTGGTAAGAACGTGCTAAAAGCGCAGTAGAAACGTGGTAAGATCGTGTTGCAATCGGATAACGCGTGGTATGGTCGTAGTGAGAACGGGATGAGCGTAGAAAGATCTTGATAAGCGTAGTGAGGTCGCAGAATAAGCGCGGTGAGAACGTCTTATAATCGTAGCGCGATCGTTGTAGAAGCGTAATGAGGACGTAGAAGCATCTTGCAAGCAATGGAAATTTACATTTTTATGCCGCTCATACTGCGACCTCACCACGATCTGAATTTATTTTAGATCGCGGTGAGCGTGGTTCGATCGTGGTCTAGTGGGACTAGACCTTAAGTCCAACTAGACCACGATCGCACCACGCTCACAGCAGTTTTGTTTATATATTTTATGTGAAAATGACAATAAGAATGATGGTCGTAGCATGAACGTAGTCAGGTCGTAAGACGAGCGTGGTGATGACGGCACGGGCGTGCTAGAATCGTACTATGGTCGTGATCAGCATGGTATAGTCGTAGTGGAAGCGTAGTTGGGTCGCGATGAAAACTTGATGGTCGTAGTGAGGTCGTTATAACGTCGCTGTGAGATCATAGCACAGTCTCTTCGAATAGAATCGCGCTTCCGCTGCGACGGTACAGCGACCTTTGCAATCTTACCATGACCTTACTGCGCTCTCACTACGCTTATTCTACGACCTGATGTCGCCACGACCGCACCACGACTATTTTGAACATGTTCAAAGTTGGCCACGCTCATCATGATCTTGAAAACCTCACCACGACAGTGATACTACCTTACTGCGATCTACACAATCGTACTACGATCATCAAAATTTGCATTTTTGTTCACAGATTGTAGTGCTATCGTTGCCTAGTGGGACTGCGATATAAAGCATGAACCTTGACAATTACTAAATATATTTTATTCTATAGGGTCCTCATTCTTGAATAGTTTTGAGTTTTCTGCAAGTCAGTTCAGGAAGTCAAAAGTTTACTTTTTACCTGTTTTAATTTTATTAATATATATAAGATGATGTGGTATAAGGGCCAATAAGATAACTCTCCATCCATGTCATTATTTGTGAGAAGTAAAGCAATATAGGTCCAAGTACGGTCTTCAACACGGAGCCTTCCTTCACACCGAAAAGCAAGCTATAAAAGGCCTCAGAAATAACTAGTGTTAAACCATTCAAACGTGAAAACCAACAGTCTAATCTATATAAAAAACAAGAATCGTGAAATACTTATAAACAACATCAGCAAACAACAACCACTGAACATCAGGTTCTCAACTCAGGACAGGTGCAAAAACATGCAGCGGGTTTAAAAGTACCAACCTGAATCCTTACCTGAAACAATAGTGTAACATAAAAACATAGAAAGACAAAATATGAAAGATCAATTGCAATGGTTTAATTCAATCAACAAGCATTTTAAAAAAAACACCAACCAGTGAGACAATTTCAAAAACCCGCTGCATTTATTTGCACCTGTTCTAAGTCAGAAAACAGATGTTAAGTAGTTTTCGTTTGTTGATGTGGTTCATTAGTGTATATTATTTTTCTTATAGATTTTTTCGTTGATTTTCCGGTATGAATGATTTTATACTAGTCATTTTAGGGCCCTGTATTGCTTGCTATTCGGTGTTAGCCAAGGCTTCGTGTTGAAGACCGTATTTTTACCTATATTTGTTTACTTTTATTAATTGTCTTCTTATATCAATATACACTGAACGAATAAATATGATCTATGGCACAAAGTTAATACAATATCAATAAAATAAGGTTAAGGTTTGAAATGATAAACAACTTCAAAAAGGCAACCATATACATAACATTGAACAAAATGCCGCCAAAATGAATAAAATTCGCTCAAATGGGAAATGTTTGATCATTAATTTTGGTTATTAGATATATTACATTGAATAGTGTCATAGCCTATATAAAAATTCCAAACCAAAATTTAAGAGTTTGATCGGTTGAATCTGTTAGATTTTGCTATATCGAGTTATACATCCCTACGCACTATTGATTTGTATTTTTCGTTATTCACTGTTGACGATCGTACATTCATCATTGAGTCATTAGCATGATGAAAAATGGTTCATTAATGGAGAGAATATTAAGTTATTTGATGAATTTATATGTCTAGGTATGCTGTTAAATTATAATGGTATATTTACGAATTCTCAGAAAATGTTGTCAAATCAAACAAATCAAAGGTAAAAACAGCTGTTTTTAGTTTATTCAGTAAAATTCAATAAGACTTTTTTTAATACAGAAACATTTCTGTCTTTATTTGATACATATGTGTCAAGCATAGTGACTTATGGTAGCGAAGTTTGGGGATATCATAAAGCAATTGACATTGAAACTCTTCACTTATATTGTTTAAAGAGGATTTTGAAAGTTAAAGTTATTGTGAAACTGCCTATTCTAGAGGTGGCGTGAATCAGATGTGGATACTTAAAAATTCAAAAGATCTTTTAGAGTACATACAATCTAACTCTCTTTCATCTTGTAACAGTATTAAAACATTTGACTTTTCTACTCTGTACACAAGTATTCCACATTCCAAACTAAAAGACAAATTGAAAGAGTTGGTATTACTTTGCTTCATAAAAAAGAATGGCCAACGTAGATACAAGTATCTTGTCTTAGGGAGGGATAAATCCTACTTTGTAAAGAATCACTCTGATTCAAACAAAAAATTCTCTGAAACTGATATTATCAAGATGCTTGATTTCTTGATTGACAACATATTTGTTACGTTCGGAGGACGTGTTTTTCAACAGACTGTCGGCATTCCAATGGGAACAAACTGTGCCCCTCTACTCGCCGACTTGTTTCTTTATTATTATGAGGCTGACTTCATGCAAGAACTTCTTAGGAAGAAAGACAAGAAGATAGCAATATCCTTTAACTCTACTTTCCGCTATATAGATGATGTTCTTTCACTAAACAATTCAAAATTTGGTGACTACGTGGAACGCATCTATCCAATCGAACTAGAGATAAAGGATACTACAGATACAATTAAGTCGGCTTCATATCTTGACTTACATCTAGAAATTGACAATGAGGGTCGGTTGAAAACAAAACTTTACGACAAAAGAGATGATTTCAGCTTTCCAATTGTGAACTTTCCATTTCTAAGTAGCAACATTCCAGCAGCACCTGCATACGGGGTATATATCTCCCAATTGATACGATATTCCCGTGCTTGCATTTCCTATCATGATTTTCTTGATAGAGGTTTGCTGCTCACAAGGAAGCTATTAAACCAAGAGTTCCAAATAGTGAAGTTGAAATCATCCCTTCGTAAATTTTACGGACGCCATCACGAGTTGGTTGACCGTTATGGAATAACCGTTTCACAAATGATATCGGATATGTTCCTTACGTCGTAACTACAATCCCCTTCCCTTTCATGAATATGACCTACCGAATTAGACTATTTACCGGATTTGTAGTCACATAAGCAACACGACGGGTGCCACATGTGGAGCAGGATCTGCTTACCCTTCCGGAGCACCTGAGATCACCCCTAGTTTTTGGTGGGGTTCGTGTTGTTTATTCTTTAGTTTTCTATGTTGTGTCGTGTGTACTATTGTTTTTCTGTTTGTCTTTTTCATTTTTAGCCATGGAGTTGTCAGTTTGTTTTAGATTTATGAGTTTGACTGTCCCTTTGGTATATTTCGTCCCTCTTTTAAGAAGAGTACTACAAATTACATGTTGTATTTTGAACTAGGTAGAGTCCCTATGTATGTACATAGATACCGTAAAATGATGAAATATTGGTGTAAATTGTAAAAAACTGACAATTGTATTCTGAAAAATTGTTATGCAGAAATGCTGGAGGCTAGCAATGTAAAAAGTAAAAGTAAATTGAATTGGTTATGAAAAATACGAGATGTATAATGTAATTATGGCTTAAATCATGTCTGGTTGACACAAAATGTTTTAAATGTAGATCTTTTTTAGCAGATTTCAAACAGCGTGTTAATGATAGTTTTATAGCTGAAGCAATGTCATTTTTTAGGAGTCTTCTAAATGTCTGTTTTACAAATACATATATGACAGTCATGGTTTGCAGTTTTATCTTAGTAGACCTGTTAATTTTAGATATAAACCATTAATAAGCAAGTATCGTATACGTATACATGCACATAATTTGAACATTGAAACTGGAAGGTTTTTAAATATAAACAGAAACGATAGAATATGTAATGTGTGCAACTGTGATTCTGTTGAAGATGAATATCATTTTGTTTTGGAATGTATTAGATACAAAGATATTCGTATGAAGTATATTAAACCTTATTATTGGAGAAATCCATCAGTATTTAAACTTATACAATTGTTATCTGTTCGTAATATAAAAGAACTTATTAATTTTGGAAAGTATTTAGGTATTGCCGAAAAAATTCGTAATCGTTGAATGAGTATTTATCGTACTTTAATAAGGATTGTTAAATAATGATAATTAATATCATGCTCCTACATTTGTTTTTAATTGTATTAATTGAATACTAATGAATTACCCTATTGTAATATTTGCTGCTTACTATATTCAATGTAATATTTATTGTACTTGATACCTATAAGCTGTATTGCTTTTGGAATAAAGAATATATATTAGCATTAGCATAGTATTGTCCTGCATGGCAACTTACGGCAAGTAAGACAGTAAGAACGCTATCACACGTTAACCTTATATTTGGTCATTAATATAATAAGTTAATAATCATTTTACATGACCATGATCGTACCTTTCAAATTCAAAACATTTTTCGGAACATAAAACATCTAACACGAAAACTAAAATCCTTGAAATCAATGCTGTCATCAATTTTTGTGTCGTACTATTTATTGTCTGTCGTGCTTTTTTGCACTCGGTCATCACTGAGTCATTACTTAGTAAACTATTGTTCGGAATTACAACTTACGGCAAGTAAGGACGCTATCACACGTTTACCTTATATTTAATTTGTCTTTAACAAAGTATGTTATTTCACGGTCTATTTCATCATAGTAATACAATTGATAATATTGCACATAATATATGTTGAAAAATGTCAATTCTTTGCAATAAGTGATTGCATGGTTTAGGCTATGTTAGTTATGGTTAAGTACTGCGTTTCTAAATGTTTTTAATAATTTACCTTTAGTACATATGTATATGTTTGTACTTTGTAGACACTTTTGTAAAAGACAAAGAAAATACCAATACGACACTTGTGTATTCTAATAATGACTGTTAATGAATAAACTATGGGCTCAAGCCATTACTATATAATATCTGAATTTGAATTTTGAATTTGAATACAGATGCCAACTTGCAACATCAAATTTTAAATATCTAGTCATAAAATATTATGAAAGACTATGCATTTATCTCCTACATGCAAACATTTTTAAAATATAACTTATTTATTAACTACTACAAATGTATATCTATGCATTTCATCTGATTATTTAGTCCCAACGTAACTACTTTTATGTTAACCATTACTTAGTGTTACTATTAAGTTATTGTGTAACAATAGCGGAATAGTATCCCTTATTAAGGAATGTAAAAACAATTTAGCTTGAAAATATTACTACTTTACTAGTTCTTCGGTACTGGCACGGATGTTGTGTTATAAAAATTTGCTGTTAAAGAATGTTTGAAATCATTTAAAGTTTTTAATGTATCTCCCTAGTGCAAAGCTCGGATCCTTGTCCGGCTTTTGCTATACGTTTTTGTCCTTTTTGGTGTATAGCTTTTCATCGTATAAATGAGCTTTGGTTTTTTTTCAAATATTTATGCCTCGAGCATCACTGAAGAGACATTGCTTGTCGAAATGCGCATCTTGTGCAGAGAAAATTGTACCATTTATGTTTTAACTTCTAGATATACCGTACTATTCATAAATTATCTGAACTGAATTCTCGTAGCTGAGGTGTCTAAATGTTAGGCGAAATATTGTCCTTCAACTTCTATTAAAGACTTTTGGGCAAATGTAATTTCAAATTTCATATGTAAAGCTAGATGAACCAGGGTCAAGGCATTTGATTTTGTGTTAAAATACATTAAAACTAACGAATTCAAAGCCCCGGTCACAACAGATCGTATAATTTTTTGTCGTGGAAGATCTATTAAATGGTTGTCGGGCGAAATCTCAAAAAAAATATTTCGAGTGGTCACATCAGCTACGACTTGTCCACGATGATTCCGCGATGGGTACACAACTGAAAAAAAATCTAATTGCACTGTCGTTGGTTTGTCGCAAATCGGTGGTGCGACAGTCGTACGACAATCGTGAGCTGTTTATGGCTATTTTTCAAATTTGCATGTCATGGGATGAGTGTGTGCCTGTCGCACATCAGTCGTGGGTCACTAGCGCGTTTGACACCGAGCCACTAGTATATAAAGACGGTTCGTTTTCTTGGGTTAGTGATGCGAGGGGGACTCTCAGCAAAATAATTTGAAACATGCCAGGCTCCATTCGCATGAATCCAACGAAATGGTCGGCAGTTTCCCGCTTCAACTCTTGCATCAGTGTACTGTACTGCCCAAACATCAGGCGCAGTTCGATCCATGGCCTAACCTACCAACGCCGGGCGTTTTGCTGGTTCTTTTGCTATTCACGGGATCGAATCAACGATAACAGGACCATAAACTGCTCTTGTTGGATGCCGACAAGTCGCCTCTATAGCAGGGCCAAGCGTAATCGTTCTGCTGGAATAACCATCCTCTTTAAATGGTAGGCTGTACGTTTTTTCCAAACATTCATTTACGCCGAATTAAATTCTTCTAAATAAAATGAAAACATGTTGCACGACGAACGTTCCACTGTCGTACGACATACAATCAATGTTATGGGGATTCCGTATATCGTCAGATTATTGGAATTCCAATGGGAACTTACTGTGCACCACTGATTGCGGACCTGTTTTTGTATTGTTATGAGTTACAATGTATGACAAAAATAAGCAAAAACCCATCGAAACAACATCTGATAAACAAATTTAATAATAATTTTAGATATTTGGATGATATTTTGGCTCTCAATAATGACGATTTAAGTATGTATATTAAAGAAAGTTATCCTGTTGAACTTTCTTTAAATAAGCTAATACTAACAATGACCACTGGCCTTTCCTCGATCTTGATATCTATATCACTAACGGAAAGCTGAATACTAAAATTTATGATAAAAGAGATGATTTTTCATTTCCTATCGTTAATTATCCATTTCTAGATGGTGACGTTCCCTTGTCACCATCTTACGGTGTTTATTTATCTCAACTTGTACGATTCGCTCGTGTATGTAACAATGTTTTAGATTTTAACAAGAGAAATTTATGTTTTACTGAAAAATTATTACACCAGGGTTTTCGATATCACAAACTAGTCAAAACATTTACTAAATTTTTCATCGGTATAAGGACATCATTCGTAAATATAGCTCAACATGCAGACTTCTTATACGTTCAGGTATTTCACATCCAATTTTTTATGGAAATATTCTTTATAAAGCACAAAGGTGTCAGTATTCACCTCAGAAATTAACAAAACTTTTGAATAGACTTATTAAGAAGGGATATAGTTACGATACTGTTGTCAGGTCATTAAAGATTGCATATTTTGGCGTTAATATTGATTCACTTATATGGTCTTTGCATCGGAACTAAACACATTTATTCAAAAAAAAGTGGTTGGCATGACACGGGTTATGTTCTTCTCATATATGTTATGATGGTATGATACTAAACCCCTTACGGGAAGGAATGTGCCTGATGTTCATATGATGAAATCATAATCTTTCAGTCAGTTTTATTGAAGTCTGGAGCTGGCATGTCCGTTAACTGCTAGTAGTCTGTTGTTATTTATGTATTATTGTCATTTTGTTTATTTTCTTTGGTTACATCTTCTGAAATCAGACTCAGACTTCTCTTGAACTGAATTTTGATGTGCGTATTGTAATGCGTTTACTTTTCTATATTGGCTAGAGGTATAGGGGGAGGGTTGAGATCTCACAAACATGTTTAACCCCGCCGCATTTTTGCGCCTGTCCCAAGTCAGGGGCCTCTGGCATTTGTTAGTCTTGTATTATTTTAATTTTGGTTTCTTGTTTACAATTTGGAAATAAGTATGGCGTTCATTATCACTGAACTAGTATATATTTGTTTAGGGGCCAGCTGAAGGATGCCTCCGGGTGCGGGAGTTTCTCGCTACATTGAAGACCTGTTGGTGACCTTCTGCTGTTGTTTTTTGCTTTGGTCGGGTTGTTGTCTCTTTGACACATTCCCCATTTCCATTCTCAGTTTTAGTATCATACAAAATTTGTTTTTTCATGAAGCAATCGTGCAACTGTATCACGAGTGTCTTACGACAGTCGTGAGATTGTCTTACGACTGTCGTGCGACAACCGTACGATCGTGGTTTTTTTTTTTATTATTAAAATGGCTTATGATGGTACCTTCGACAATGTGTTCATCGCACGACAGTCCCACTACTGTGGTAAGACACTCTCACGAAAGTCACAAGACAGTGGCACGACAAAAAATCGTAGAGCAAAACAGGTGCATGTCCAATTTTCGTCCCACGAAATGTGCACGACAGCGCGACGGTGCTCAAAATGTCGTGCGACTGTCGTGCGACGGTCACAGAAGACCTGCGACTTGAAAAAAAATCATGTCGTGGAGCTGCTTAGATGTGTCGTGGGTTTGTTGTGACCGTGGCTTTATTCAATATAGGATATTAACAAAACAAAAAAAAGGAAGCATTTAACGATAAAATAAGTTTAAATTCAAGAAGAGAAATGCTTAATTATCAGAAATACTTCCGACATTTAAGATAAATAATGGATCACAGACAATCTTTTTTTGAAAAACAAAAAACCACAAATTTTTCTATCAAATTCATATTATTATCTGCCCTAAATTTTAAGAGATTTTTTTTTTAATTTTAAATACACGTGCGTTAAGCGACATTTTTTTTATAGATAAATCTTTCAATTTCAAGTTTGAGACATTTCTGTTATAGATTGAATGATACTTTGTAAACTATTGTGAAAACATGTCCAGAAGGAATGCTCAGAAAAAGAAACCCAATCAACACCCTAATAATGTTATTTCACAGGAAAATTTACATTCGAAGAACAGACATTTAATTATTAAAAAAGATAAAATTAGAAGAATGGGAAAATAAACAAATACAGTCAATACATGTCAATCAGCACAATTGCTCACAGCCAAATCAAACAGAAACCATCAAAACGTTGCAGAAGAAACTAAGATAAAATAGTACCAACATTTTCGGACTAAAAACTAATGAAATATTTAGTTGTTACGGTGTAAGCTAATATAGTTACATTTTCACTTTTGTCACCTCTTGTATGTGCTATTCATGATAAGCATATTTCAAGTTTCACTCAATATTGAGTCATACACATGATTCAATGATTAATCTTGTGGCTTTGTCAGATATGACATATCCAAGCTAACGTTTAGCAAAGATATAAAAATAAAGTTCAGCCGAGTCATAATGACGACTAGGAAGTGAATATTTCGATGACGCTATCAAAAGGTCAAACACTTTATTGCTATCAGGTTACCTCTACTAATGAATCCCCGAATGACAACACATTTTCTCGATTATTGCCTCATCCAAGAGTTAGATAGAGCATTTTATTTCATTTTGGTTAAGAATTAGCATCTCTTATAAGATAACATGACATTCTTTATTCCTTATTAAAAAAAAATATTTAAAAGAAAAAAAAACGGAAAACAAAATCGCGATTCAGACGTTTGTTACCTGCAGCCAAAGCTTCTCATAATATTGTCTTTTGTATGTAAATCGTATTAATACGAGTGTCTTGTAAAATAATTTGGAATTAATGAGCACTCAGGTAATCCCACATACAAAAACATCTAATTTATCAAGTATGAGATTTTTACGATTCATAAGTCCTTCTTGGCTTCAATGACGATTACATTGGTTGAACAGTAAATCGGAGGACCTGCCGTCTTTGTATTGGATAAATAAGCTTCAAAAAATTCAACGGTGCATTGTCGGCTCTTCTACATGTTCGACTATAGAATTGTCCATTATATTGACAAAAATTCTGTCCTCAGAGAAAAAGGGTCTTCAGAAATACCTTTGAAACTGATAACGTTGTGGTATTAATCAAATGTGGATTATAAAACCCTCTCAAGAACTTCTGGATAATTTAAAATCCCGATTTTTTTCTTATTAGTTCTATCAAAACTTTTGATTTGTCAATCCTGTATACCGCCATTCCTCTAATGAAATTGGTAAATCGTCTAAAAGGTAGAATCCACAATGCTTTTCAACATAAATTTGCTGTCATACGCTATAAATTTGTTATTTTGGGATACCATACTGCATATTTTGTTATTAGTGAGCAAGAATGTAAAACATGCTACGCATAGGAACTAGTGATCAGTTTGCTGGAGTTTCTTATTGACAACATATAGTATCTGTTGAATTTAGAGATAGACTGTATCAATAAACTGCCAACATTCTTATCGAAACGAACTGTGCGCCTTTCCTTGTCTACCTCTTTTTATTTTCATATGAGTCGGAGTTTTTTCTGATATTTGATCAAATCAAAAAGGTCAAAGAAGCCAGAGGATTTAAATTCACATTCAATATATTGATGATGTTCTTTTCATTAACGATCCAAACTTTTCTTATTTGATTTCATTGATATATCCAATAGAACTTGAAATTATCGAATAATAGTTATCGAACAAGTGGTCATTATCTTGATACATGGACTTCGCGTATGAAAGTGATATTGACTACGATAGCGATAATGACCTCCCTTACGTCTCAGTCGTCATCGCTTTCTTAGTCGATACCACTGTCCTGTGGATAGTTCATATAACATTATACTGACCAGCTTTTCAATAACTATTATGTTAAGACAAGAGCACATGTGCAGCTGCCACATTTAACAGAAACAAAGCATACGGAGTATCTATCCATGACACAATCAGTACATGCACTGCACAAACAAAAGCAAAGGAACAGCGCTTTTTTTGCTAATTTTCATCTCAAACAATATTGAGGCCTTCAACAGGGGATAACACACCGGTCACCTCACTACAACACATGCCCTAGTACTGAATTGAGCGGAATAACTTTACAGATACAGATAGTTTACGATAGTTAATTGTAGTCATCTCTTGTTATAGTTAATTTGATTAGGAAATCATCACAGTTGCTTTCAACGTGCAAAAGACGCATGACGTAGACCTAGATGATCACATATTTTCAAGTCCAATCGAACAAATGGGCGATCACCTTAGAAGCCTGACCTTTGAATATTCAGTAACATAGAGCAACAAAACATTTATATATATTTTTACTTTTGCTTTTTTACATCTGAATGCCTATACATGTCGCTAGACTAAATCGAAATTAACATCAGCTTGCTCCTCTTAGAATTTTAACCAAGAAGAGCAAAATAATGAGATTATCAATAAGCACAAATGAAGTAGTATTGATAAATATGTTTTGTTAATTATCAATGATTTAGCCACTCTTCAATTTTGATAGATTGTCTATGATGAACTTCCTATAGACGAAAACGCGTATAAAGTATCCCATTGTAAGATGGGTAACCTTGGTGAGGTATAACAACCAATGGGTTGATGCTACTGCTTGTGTATGTTACTTCCCCGATATGATCACCAGATGTTTAGTCACAACTTCTATGTTGACAACAATGGCATTTTTTGATAAATTTATGATTGAATTATTCAAAACACTGGAGGTTTTGCATTGTTATGCCACGAAGTCCTATTTGTCACAATGCTTTGTTTTTCAATGCTCATCAACTTTTTATCTGAGTGTGCGCGTTAACTCAATACATACCTCGCATTCAAAATTGCAAGCCAGCTGATAACTTTGACATGCTTTACAAAGTCATATTATCCCCCATCTATAACAAGATACTTAAACATATGGTACTGTTTGTTTTTTAAAATAAAGTTGAATGATATATTTAGTCAGTGGTGGAATTAAGTAGATGCAATTATATTACATAATAACATAATCGGTAGCAGTTTAACTGCTCAAAATGAACATGTCGATGATAATGTCTCTTTAGTATTGCTCAAGGTCCAAATATTAAACATTCCAAAATCAATACAAACGTTGAAGAGCTGACAAGATCATAATGGACCAAAAAGCAATTTAAACACAAACAGGGAATCGGAGTTATGCACCAGGCAGATATTCAAGTCTTCTGGGGTATAATAATTTCTTTACTGTTTAAAAATTTTCAATCAGAAGAAAATAAAGATAGATTTATGTTCAGATGTAGTTATCATTTAACTGTATACCTGATATAACGATTGACTAGACTAAGCACGTACATAAAAAATGAAACGATGACTTATTTTCACAAATTACGTACTATTAAAACTGCATATAATTTGAAAACACCCTTGATATAAACTATAAACTATAATAGAAAACAAAATAGTTAAATTATGTCAATACTATCTAATGCATATACCATGGATTGCTATAGCTTACAAGTCAGATACAAAAATGTCTTCAAATTAAAAAATTCTAAAACTCACATATTTTTTTTTACATGTAATTAAAGATGAAAGCAATGTCAGATATCCAATTAAAAATAATATTGATGTTAAGATATTTTCAATTAAAGGAACCCTCAATTATGTTGTGATTTGTTGCTATATTTAAACGTTTATAGAAAAGGAATTTTCTATTCTGGTATTAGAATATAATTATCGCATGTGAACTGTTATCTAACATATTGCAATATTTTAATGTCTTCAGGTGTTCAAATTCAAAATATTACAGTGAGGTCTATTGCTGTAAAGGATGGGAAGGATATACATGCGACGTTCGTAAGTTTATATACATGCATTTAATTCGTATCGAGTGAATGATTAAATTATTTACGTATAGCACAGTCACTACAAACTGCTCAGAGTCTGAATTGACCAGTTTTTGTGCTCGACCAGTAAAATCGACTAGTCTCGACATTGTCTCCACTGTACTTAACTGTACTTAAGTGTACTCGACTAGGTCTCGACTTAACTTAATTAGTCTGATTCAGTACTTGATGATCTTTATGTAGTCTGAAATGATGAAAATCCAAGTTGATTTGAAAAAGTTATTAAGAAAATCAAAGTGTACTATCTCTATTTTGTCCGATTGCAAATCCTAGCTTTTTTTTTACCAAGATTACTTTAATTCTTTAAATTTACAGCAATACATCAAAAACTAAATGACATGGGATTTAGTAAGCTTAATATATATGTAACATAGCTGCATAGTTTGATAAAAATCCAAGTTGATTTGAAAAAGTTATAAAATAATTAAAGATGCCTCTCTAAATTTATATAATAATTTTTTATTTTTATTTCTTTCTTTATATCAGCAATAAATCAAACTACCTAATAAGCTTGAATTTTGTAAGATCAATATTTAATTTAGTTAGATTGGCTGATTTACACCAGTCAAAACTAAATTTGAAGGTCAAGACTAGTCGAGATATGTCGAGACTAGTCAAGACAGGTCGAGATAGGTCAAGTCTTGGTCAAGACTATTTCAGACTACACAAAGATCATCAATTACTGAATCAGACTAATGAAGTAAAGTCGAGACCTAGTCGGGAACACTTAAGTACAGTTAAGTACAGTCGAGACAATGTCGAGACTAGTCAAGTAAAATTGTGCTCGATTTTACTGGTCGAGCACAAAAACTGGTCAATTCAGACTCTGAGCTGTTTGTAGTGAGTGTAATGAGGGGTTTCTCTAAGCAAATTAAGTAGCTAATTGTTTGTTTATAGTAGATTGATAATAGCTATACTTTTACTTTTGTTTTTTGTAATTTAAGCGTCACTTTATGAATGATTGATCTAGACGAAACGCACTTTTGGCTTCTAAAGCTATAAGTGTGGGGCCGAGTAAAAAAAACTGTCCTAGGACTAGGATATGCCTGAGGATGGTCTAATGATATGTCTTATTCCTAAGCCAGCCCAGGGCCGTGTCAACGAAACTGTCATAAGAATAGGACATGTTTTAGGATGCTTTTAGGACACGCCTCAGTCCTATGTCAGGTTAACGAAAGTCTCCTAAAATAAGATATATCATAATTTTGTCCTAAAGCTAGGATTTATAAATAGATGTCTTAGGATAGTCCTAAAAGTTACGATGTCATAAAACGAAATAAAAACAACAAATGTGACATAAACTCAATAATAAAAATACTAATACAATATTAAACTTATATTATATGATAAGAGTTAAACTAATTGAACATTTTTTTCAATATGTGTTCAGAATACAATTGTGTTACATTTCTTTCATATGTAGACAACTTTTATCTTTAAGATACTTAATGGCTGGCTATTATCTATTTTAAATTTATTGAACCATAAAACTAATTTTTGTCCCTTCACATGTAAAATGTGAAGAGTCAAAAATTAGTTTTATTGTTCAATAAAATCAAAATAAATTATTGCTATTCATTAAAAATAAATTTCTATCAAAAATAAGGCTCAAAAAACTTTTTATATTATTTATATTAACAATAACAACGTACACACATGTTGGCGTATGAATACACAACATCAGAGTGGGCGTGTCGCCATCAAACTGACAACATTGAAAATAAAACTAACAATTTTAACCAGAAGACAGTAAAAACACCAAATGTATTTACTTCCAGATATCGACAAAAAGTGTTTATAGTTTTCAGTTTGACTTTTTGGAATAATAAGCATAATACATGTACTGTGTGTGTGTGTGAGTGTGCTAGAACTATTTTGATACACATATCTAAATACATTGAGATATTGTGGAATCACTTGGTGAGGTGCTTTAATATAAGCTAAAATTGCTTTTTTTATATACAAATTTATTTGAAATTAACATGGTTTATAGTAAATCTCCAAAGAGTAAGTTTGACGATGCCAGATTGTTAGGTTTATATTGATAGAATGATTGGTGCTGTCCTTTCTGAAACTTAAAAAATACTATCATCATGAGGGACACTTTTCCAAACGGTGCAATGTTAATTTATTTTTTTAAATTTTTAAATGTAATGAAATCGAGTGGACCCAACGAACAAACTATTTTACATACTAACATTAAATTGCAGCACGAATATAGCATTTAACAAAGTTGTGTACGATTAATCCCGCTGCAAATATTTGCACCTGTCCTAAGTCAGGAATCTGATGTAAATAGTTGTCGTTTGTTTATGTAGTTTATACATGTTTCTCTCTGCTCGTTTTTTTTTTATCTAGATTAGATCGTTGGTTTTCCCGTTTGAATGGTTTTACACTAGTAAATTTGGGGCTCTTCTTGTCTCAAATCCTCCGTGTCGAAGGCCGTACATTGACCTATAATGGTTTACTTTTATAAATTGTTATTTTGATGGAGAGTTGTCTCATTGGTACTCATACCACATCTTCCTATATCTATTGTGTGACTGTTTAGTTTTGTTATCGTATGAAATTCATATATATATTTTTTTCTAACATGTATAATAACGTTTCTACTAGTATTACGATAAAACTTTTTTTTTTGCGTTAAATATTTTCCATAAAAGAGTCATCCTCCCTCTCTTACCATATATACTGAAATACAATAAAATATATGTCATTGAATTCTCAACATATTTTTTTTTTCAATTAAAAAAATGTGTTAGGATGGTCCTAGGATCATCTTAGTTAGGACTGTCATAATAGAGCTTTGTTTTACATCATAAGCCCATCCTAAATAATGTCATAATACATAACTTAGGACATATCTTAGGATACTATGATTGACACGGCCCCCGGTTAACAAAAGTATCCTTAAATAAGATATGTCCTACATTTGTTCATAAAGTTAGGAGATATAGAAATCCTTTTGATGTCCTAAACAAAATAAAAACAACAAATATGGCAAAAAATCATTAATTAAAACACTATTACAATAGTAAACTATAAAAGTTGTGAGTAAAATTCAACTAATTAAACATAATATTTTTCAAAATCTGTTTAAGATTGAATTTCGCTACATTATTGTCAAGTTGCAGACAATTCGATTCATAAAATGCTTTCAAATATCAACAAAGAGCGATGCGCGTCTGGCGTATATACAAAATTCAGTCCTGGTATTTATGATGAGTTTATTCATAGTTAGTGTGAGTTTTTGAAATATTACAAGAACTGTGTGTGTGTGTGTTCTTAAATAGATTGATGCACATATATACATATATTGAGATATTGCGGAGTCTTTTGATGAAGTGCATTTCTAACCAAAATTGCTTTTCTATAAACAAGTTCATATGAAATTGACATAACTAGTAAGCATATAAAAAGTATGTTTGACGATGTCATATTATTACGCTAATTTAAAATAATTCGTATTACCCTTTTTAAAGCATGAAAAATACTATCGTCATTAACAACACAGTCCATCGCAGTAAGGCCTGTCCTAAGATAGCTTTATTTTACATCTTAAGACATGTCTTAGAAATATCTTAGGACACATCCTAGGAGACTTCATTAACACGGCACCTGGTATTTCATGATGAGTTTATTTTACAGAGGGTATGCAGGAATATAGATGATGTCCGTAAAAATTACTTCATAAATGTAACTCCAGTCCTAGTTTCTATTGACATTTATTATACTTTTCATATATGTGGCTGCTATTTGTACAGTCTTAATATACCAAATGATATCGTTCAAAAGGTATATGTTATTGGTGCAAACATTTTTTTAACAAGTCAGGAATATGGCCATTGTTCGTTTCTGTGTGTGTAAATTTTACTGTTGTGTTTGTGTTGTTTCATAATGCTCTTATATTTGTTGCGTGTCCCTCAGTTTTAGTTGTTATTTTTTTTTTTTTTTATCTCAATCGATTTATGAATTTTGAACAGCGATATACTACTATTGCCTTTTTTTATTTATATGATATTAACAACTCAGGGTGTCATCAGAATCATGCTGAGATAAATGGATTATTATTGGGGAAAACGATGAGATGAGTGTAAGGTCATATGAAACCTCACATTAAAAACAAATTTAAAACAACTGATGCATCTGGTTTTTTTTAATACAAAATGGATAGTTATCATTATTGAACTTATGTACAAGAAAATTTAGAAGAAGTTTACTTTTTTTAATTGCTTGCTTCCAGGAAGCAATTCGCCGACATATTTTCCGTATTCAAAGTGACCTTAACGTAACCATCCTCTTAAAAATCCGTTGATCGCAATACGCATAGATCTGTCATTGAAATAAACTATTATCTGATTGTACATGTTATACATGTTCCCAATATTCATGCATCTTTGTTGATTGTTTACTATGAGGTGACAATCGGTAAACTACGACTTCAAAACACGATGATTAATGAGGTGCCATATTTTCACTTCAAAAAAGACAGAGAGAAAAAAAATGATGAAATGTTTGCGTAAAAAATGATGAAATCGTGCACAGAAGACTAAATTTATGATATATTGCATTTGTTCAAGAATTGAATAAACATTATTTTCACCAGTCACTCGTTTCATATGACTTTAAGGGAAAACTGCACTTTTCTGACGCTTTATTTTTATTATTTAATGTGCTTTTATTTATATATATATATCAGCCTGTATCCCTAATGTTTATATAATACAAGATCAATTCATTGTTGTCGATATTCGTAGGCAGATTAACAAATCTTAAATGCTTACAAATTTGAACAAAAACCGCAAACATCGCCCAACTACGTATACTTTGCCTTTGGTGACGAGATTTATTTTGACTTTTAAAGCATTGCAAAAGATTATTTTCTCTTGTTTCAGATTTAAAGGGTCGCTTAACTATTGAAAATGCCAAATTTTCGTTAATTCATATTTCACGGATACTTGACATATAATAGCAAACATGCAACAATTTCAACAAATTCAGACATCAGCGCAAGCTCCGACCACAGAAATGTGTGAATGAAACCTCTTTCTAAATTATTAACATCTATTTTTATCAGCAATCAAAGACGGGCTTCAAAGTTATTGTGAAACTGCCTATTCTAGAGGTGGCGTGAATCAGATGTGGATTCTTAAACATTCCAAAGATCTTTTAGAGTACGTTACAATCTAACTCTCTTTCATCTTGTAACAGTATTAAAACATTTGACTTTTCTACTCTTTATACAAGTATTCCACATTCCAAACTAAAAGACAAATTGAAAGAGTTGGTATTACTTTGCTTCATAAAAAAGAATGGCCAACGTAGATACAAGTATCTTGTCTTAGGGAGGGATAAATCATACTTTGTAAAGAATCACTCTGATTCAAACAAAAAATTCTCTGAAACCGATATTATCAAGATGCTTGATTTCTTGATTGACAACATATTTGTAACGTTCGGAGGACGTGTTTTTCAACAGACTGTCGGCATCCCAATGGGAACAAACTGTGCCCCTCTACTTGCCGACTTGTTTCTTTATTATTATGAGGCTGACTTCATGCAGGAACTTCTTAGAAAGAAAGATAAGAAATTAGCAATATCCTTTAACTCTACTTTCCGCTATATAGATGACGTTCTTTCACTAAACAATTCAAAATTTGGTGACTATGTGGAACGCATCTATCCCATCGAATTGGAGATAAAGGATACTACAGATACAGTTAAGTCGGCTTCATATCTTGACTTACATCTAGAAATTGACAATGAGGGTCGGTTGAAAACAAAACTTTACGACAAAAGAGATGATTTCAGCTTTCCAATTGTGAACTTTCCATTTCTAAGTAGCAACATTCCAGCAGCACCTGCATACGGGGTATATATCTCCCAATTGATACGATATTCCCGTGCTTGCATTTCCTATCATGATTTTCTTGATAGAGGGTTACTGCTCACAAGGAAGCTATTAAACTAAGAGTTCCAAATGGTAAAGTTGAAATCATCCCTTCGTAAATTTTACGGACGCCATCACGAGTTGGTTGACCGTTATGGAATAACCGTTTCACAAATGATATCGGATATGTTCCTTACGTCGTAACTACAATCCCCTTCTCTTTCATGAATGTGACCTACCGAATTAGACTATTTACCGGATTTGTACTCACATAAGCAACACGACGGGTGCCACATGTGGAGCAGGATCTGCTTACCCTTCCGGAGCACCTGAGATCACCCCTAGTTTTTGGAGGGGTTCGTGTTGTTTATTCTTAAGTTTTCTATGTTGTGTCATGTGTACTATTGTTTTTCTGTTTGTCTTTTTCATTTTTAGCCATGGCGTTGTCAGTTTGTTTTAGATTTATGAGTTTGACTGTCCCTTTGGTATCTTTCGTCCCTCTTTTAAATACTTGATATACACAATTTGGAATGTAATATATCAATAATTGTGTCATAATGACATTACAAGTTTATACTCCTGATTTCAAAATCATAATTGTGACTAATCTCTTGCTCAGATTTGAGACAACATTAAATAATGTGCAGTGGTCACTATATACATTTGAATAAACAAAGTCATTTGTTGAAATGATGTTACCAATTTTGCTGCCGATGTGTCAATAGACCTTTGAAAATTTGCTTTTTTCATTTGATGTTTAGGTATCCACAAACTCAACATAAATTCCCACCTCACTTACAAAAATAGAAATCATGAAAAGTCATGGGTCTGTTCTGTCTTAATTTGACGGTGAAACACTGAGGATGCTATAAGTTTTTTTTATTGATGATTGTATTGGTCAATCCCCGTTTTCTCTTTAGATTTAAGTTGTCTTGATTTTCTTTTCGTCGTCTCTTGCAATGACATTGTTAGTTTCACTTTGACTTATGGTTTTTGAATGTTCCATTGTTTCCCACCACTGTTTTATACACATGTTTCTGGTAGGCTTCGTATTCAATTTTAAGTATACCACAAGAACACTTAGCCGTCGGTATACCAACTCATCGGCAGTTGTAATTTACTTGTGTAACTAATGGAGGGCGTACATAAATCTTAACTTCAACTAATTTTGGGAGATGATTTTAAAGGTATATTAACAAGTTGTTGGTTGGGAACAACTCAAACGGTATTCTTATTATTTCTTTTTTTTTCTTTTTTACAAAGGCGTAGGTCAGGTAAACGCCGATTTTCGCCTCAAATATCAAGTTCATCTGACGAACGATTTTGGACACTTTTTAGACACTTAAGTGTCTATTTCAGTTAATTCAATTAGTTTGTGTGAAATATTTTTACTGATTTACTCATTAAAAACGCTCCGATTCGAGCCTAATTATGAAAAATCTATAAAATATGCCAAAAAATGTCACTTTTCGGATGTTTTTTGTCAAAAATTAAAGTGGCCGCATCCGTGTTCATCCTCAAACCTTTATATATGTTATGTATTATCATCAAATACAACTTACATTTCACTATTAAGAATGAACACAAATGCGGCCACTTTCATTTTGGACAAAAAACGTCTAAAATTTAACTAAAATGCTAAAATTTTGAAGACTTCAGTAATTTAGCATGACTTAAAGATGCTAGTTCCCGACATATGTGCATTGTATTAAAATAAAACCCATATTTATGTAGCAGAACCATTCTTTTTTCCAATTAATAACTAAAAGTTTACATTTTAACAATTTTGTAAAACTGCTACATATTAAGGCCAAAAAGGGGTCTTACTGGACTTACTCCTTTGAACTGCTCACAAATGTAGCACTGTTATGAAGCGTTATGAAGGGTTTTTTTGTTTTGTTTTGTTTATATTCATCATGGATTGACAGGCATTTACATATTTTATCTATAGTGGTAAATAAAAAAGCAATCAAAACAACTAAGCATAAGCAAGAAAATACGAGTCAACAAAAATAGTAATAATTATTCGATATGATATAACGTAGTACAGTATATATATATATATATATAAATGGACGAAGTATAAGATTTTCATCAAATAATATAGTGCTTATGGAAATTACATTTCAAGCAAATTTATACATAATAGTTAATTATTGAATTAATTAATGACTTTATCCCAAGGTTCCAGTACATGTTATAATCTTTCACACTCACACTCATAGAATCGATTTTTGAGTACGTATATAATAGAATCCACATGCAATCACACGTAACATATAACGATCATACGAAAAAGTTATCCCTTCAAACGTTTTAGAAATGCAGTCACAAGTTGTATTTTATATAAAAATGATAAGGAAAAGTGTGTGTATGTGTGCTTTTTATATGTTTTAATTAAAATAAAATTTCAGCTATTTGTTATCCTCTCTGTACAAAAGGTGGTGAGACCTGTATTGGACCTAACAAATGTGGCCGTTTAAACAATACTGAAGGAGGAGTCTGTGTTAAGAAAACTCGTAAGTTAATACGTTCCTCAATTTATTATGGGTCGGCACTAAGCTGGTCCATCATATGATATGGGTTTGAGATTGTTTCATGATTATCTGTGAATCTATATTATTTTCTGTATATGCAAAATTAAAGATTTAAGGAATTCAGTTGAAATACATACATTTTTATTGGGTTTTTTTAAAAGAAGAAGATGCAAAAAAAAAACATGAATATATTTATAACAATGACTTCATTCATTGTTTCTTTAAGCACAGAATGCGTGACTCATATTTGAGGAAAATTCCCAAACCAGGTTATTTTTAAAAATGTGAACAAGGTACCATGTCCTTACAACAACTCGTCGTCAGAACATGGGAAATGGTTTAAATTTTGTTGTCTTTTCAAAATAGTTATTTTATGTTCTTATTATCTTCTGTCGTGGCACATGCACATTAAAACAGACAAGGTAAATAAGGTATTGTAGCGCTCACCCCTCACCTAATCCAGGATAGTGTTTTGCACAGTTCATAACTATGTTAGAAAATGGGTACTGTGCCAGCCAGACAAACCAGAAAAGAGCACGAATATATGTTGTTTTGTGTATCGTTGTTTGTTTGTTTTTTTTTTTATCCATGGCGTTGTCAGATCATTTTCCACCTCGGAGACTTTGACACAACAATCTCCATGCTTTATTGAAAGATCGACACAGTAGGTTCATTAAATGGGACTTTTCTTCAAGGAAACGAAAACACACATTTCTTAGAACATTTATAATTTTAAACTTTTTTAATCCACAACATATTGGTTGAGTTTGCTAGATTTAAATTTCAGATAACAGTCTGCTTACCAAAAGATATTAATGGTGCACTACTATTTGCAAATGTGTTTGTGTACCCACATTAAATAGTATTTCTAAAGACAAAAAAAGGACCTTAAGGTCTTGACTAACCCTTTCAGATATATTGGTGCTGGTCTGTCACTCAACAGATTTCATTTTAATGAGTTCTTACTTACAAATTAATGCCTTTTAAAACATGGATCTATCTAAAATGTACGGCACTATAAACAAAATCATAGAAATATTGCGTGTATATCACTCAAAAGTTGCGGTTAATATGTGTCGTTATGTAAATGCTCTTTCAGACTTGCATGTGTAAGTTTTCACGTCTGCAGTCGTCCTGATTATGCATGTGATTTTTGCTACACACATCTAACAATATACACGTTCTTTACGAATACAACAATCTGCTGGTTGAACTGTTAACCTGATATACTATTATTGTCCATTTTTCAAATTTTTGTTTGTTTAACTACAAAATGTAACAACATGGGAAATAAAGTTTTGCTAGGTCATAAAAATTAAACTATAATAACACTTTAGATAAATTATTCGTCCTAATCGCCTTTCTGGATTGTCCGTTATCGCTCAACCACACATTTTTAGAAGCGAAGAATGCATAAAAACGTGGAATCGTAAAGAGCATATTGACGAACGCATTTGGAAGCTTACATTAAGTAATTATATAAAACAGGTCCCAAGCTAAAGATAGAGAAAGGAGATACAGAGTGTACATATTGAAATCAAATGTTCAAAATAAACAGACGACGTCATGGACAAAATCAAAATATGACAATAACAAGACACTGCACAAAAATACTGACGATTTAGCCCGGATTTAAGTTGAATACATCCAATTGGAAAGACTTTCCTGTCCACTAATTTTGACAATCTTGTTATTCCTCGCATGTAAACATTAGTGATTCTTGAATGCTACAGGTCAGGAAAAGAGGACGAGATTGTGGTTACGATAATAGGAAATACTCAAACGGTCCAACGAATCAAAATGGCGTCTGTAAAAGTTTCGGAAGGATTACTTCAACTTCACGATTTAGAGCCATTGATGCAGTGTAGTTTGAACATACTACTTTGCACTATTTTGTCATATTAAACGCCTCACTTTGTTTATCCATCCGCGTTTATAATATTCTCAATAAAATATTTAATAAAAACGAAATATAATATAATAACATTGGCGATACCAATTTTTCTGCACAAGATGCACATTCCGACAATACATGTCTCTTCAGTGATGTTCGTGGCCAAAATATGTAAAATCCAAACTTATATAAAAAAAAAAAAGAGCTATAATTTAAAAGTTCCAAAAAGAGTAGCCAAATTCGTGAAAGGAATCAGAGCTTTGCATGATGGAGATACATTCCTTAATTTATAATATTTTTTAACATTTTGTAACAGCAAATTTAATAACACAAAAATTCCGTATTTTCATGCCAGTACCGGAGTACTGGCTACTGGGCTGGTGATACCCTCGAGGACTACCAGTCCACCAGCAGAGGCTTTGGCCCAGTTTTAGTAATAACATTAACGGTACCAATTTTTCTGGACCAGATGCGCATTACGACAATACATGTCTCTTCAGTGATGCTCGTGGTATAATTGTACATATATAGTTAATAAGATTCCACAAAACCTTAAACGAATACGTACTTATACATACGGAGTAAAATATAGAAGTATTACTTACGGTCAAGTTAAAGTAAATGGGCATTGTCACAGATTTCAGTAAAATTTTCCATATAACTCTAGCTCGATTAACTTCAACTGAAAATCGCAAAAATAATGCATTGCTCTCGTTTATCATTTAAAATATTACTGATTGAATTCTTACAAAATTGGTGAGCATTTGTATAGAAATCACATAAAATCGGCATAAAACCTTCTTAAATTTATAATAAAATCCCCAAATCTCTGATTTTTTTCACAGATTTTTCTTAAAAAAACTATATGTTGTTGATACATAAATTACTGTTACAATGATGAAAAATAAAGATAGGGTCACCGATCTCGTTTTTATGGTATACACCATCCAATGTTGTGTTCTTTGTGAAAAAATCCAATAAAACGGCGAAATAATCGTAACTTCGCCGTGTTGCAGGTCATAAAACGTTGGGTTTTTTTTGGCGTTTTTTCACTACCAACAAGGTAACAAATTGATTATTAGACAAAAACGAGGTGATTTTAAGACAAAATTTGTATGTTTTTTCGCTGAGTATATGTGCTTTCTATACAACTATATATTCACCCTTATTAAAAGAAATCAATCTTCAATATTTCAGATAATCAAAGATTTGATGCATTATTTTTTCGATTGTCAGTTGTAGTTAACCGAACCAAGATAGTATACAAAATTTTAGCAAAATCTGTGACAAGCCCATTTTCCTTTTCCTTGACCTTAAATGGAATGATCATACTTAATCATGGAGATTATCTTATTCACCATATATTCAAAGTGTTCTGAATCCGACCTTTAAAGCTTAAACTTTCAACTTAATGTTTGAAACAAAAAGCTGAATAAAAATTATTTTTTAACAGATGAGTGTGCATGTTTTCCTCCTTGTCAACATGGTGGTGATTGTTATAAACAAAATACATGTTCTTGTCGAGCAGGTTATGATGGTAATTTCTGTGAAGTCAATCGTAAGTATGTTAGGAAAGTCATCATCTTTGAAGATTTTAGTACTATAATACCTCTAATAATAATACTTTTTATTTCCATTTTAGCTAAGTAAAAAAAGATATTGTCTCAATGTGTGTTTTTTTTTTCTCCAAAACAATTTCAGACATTTATAATCTCACTTATTTAAAAAAATATCTGGCATATATCTAAATTATCAAAATCGTTTTTGTTGAGATGCCAGGTTCCCAGCTGGAAGCACTAAAGACATGGTGTGTCCAATACACGAAATAATTTTATTTTCAGTTTGTTAGTTATTAGTTACCGTCAAAAAAGATAAAATATAATTGAAAATCATTTTAAGTTTTGGGAGGATATTCAACAAAATTATGACTTGTGTTTAAATAATCATAATTGGAGGCGGACAGTATGTCCAAGTAAAAAAAACACATCATTATTCCTGTAAATATTGTGTTGCTAAAAAATGGTCATATTACTGCATAAATTGAAATTTAAACAACACGCAATCAAATCTGGGTTTGTTTTCTTTTGCAGCATCAGATATCATATTTGTGGTAGACGAATCAGGTAGTGTTACAAATAAAAATTTCCGTGTAACCATGGAGTATCTTGCCAATGCTGTTAATAGACTTCCTGTCGATTATGACGAGTTATTACGTATTGGGTTGGCTTTATTCGCTGGCTCTGTAAAAACAAGATTTCAGCTCAATCATAGTTTTAGTAAGCTAGTCCTTACAAACACCATATTGAAGACAGCTTTTGGGCGTGGCGGTTCAACAGATATTGATAGTGCTATTGGTAAAGCTTGCGAAGATATGTTCCAACGCTCAAAAGGAGATCGACTTAAAGCCCAGAATATTTTGGTGTTGATAACTGATGGACAGTCATCTAGTGCAAACAATCCTGGACTGCAAGAATGTCAAAGCAAAAACATAACAATAATTGGGATAGGTATCGGTAACAGCATTGATGAAATTCAACTCAGATCTTTGGTCTCCAAACCGGAATATTACTTTGATACAACATATGATAACTTGGAGAAAACTTTACCAAAACTTATAAAAACTATAACAGGTATTTAACAGTCTTTCAGTTCATTTTCTGTTCTTTTAAATCGCTATTTAAATGTAATTAAAAGTTGAAAAATTGCAAAGTATAATTGCTGCCGAACCTGCACAAAAATGCTAAAAGAAAATGTATGCATACAAACTCATCATAGATACCAAGATCAAAATTTTATATTTACGCCAAACGCGCGTTTCGTCTAGAAAAAGACTCATCATTGACGCTCGAATCAAAAAATGTTTAAAAGGCCAAATAGAGAACAAAGTTGAAGAGCATTGCAAACCACATGGTGCATCGGGGATTATGGCATAATGCCAGATTCCATATCTTTCTGTAACTCTTCACTTGGACCTGCATATTTATCATACACATACATACAGGTGGATAGTTTCAATTCTCATTTTCTCCAAAAGAAAATTTGATGAATGCTGATTGATGTATCAAAGTTCAGAATTCCAGTATTGATAAGGTTTTTTTACTCAAACACTTTGTTTTTCATGTACTCAGTTTGACCGACTGCAAAATGTATTCTGTTTGATTGAAAGTTTTTTATGATTTCATTCCGTTGGTGGCTTGTTGTCCTATATTGAAAGTTATCTGTTTCACGGTGTAATTTTAAACAAATTGCCATCGCATTTTGTTTTTTTCCTGCGTCCTTCGACTGTAAACCTTTACAAAAGCCCTTTTCCTCTTTAACTAGAGTCAATTGAAAAAACGTACCATAATCATCCTTCGAATATTCAGTTTACAAACTATGCCAAACAAGTCTGTTTGTTAAGCGACATGACCGTAATGGCTACACGTAGATATTTGCATAAAATAAAATGAATAGAAATAAGATTGGATGTAGCCCCTTTAAAAAGTTCAACAGCATGCCATTTATGGTCTGCTATTCAACTCAAATTTACTAGCGAAACAATAACATTGGAACAACTTCACAGTACGTCTCTTTGACGACATATAGGAAATTCAAGCAAAATCATTTTTCTTGGCGTGCAAAGTTTAGCCATGTAATATGAAGTGAAATAAACTTTATGATAATTGACTTTTATCTATTCTGTCACAGCACTTACAAACTACAATAACACTATATAAACAGAAAATTTCATCAGCAAGCTAAGATCTGAAAATATGAGCTACTAGAAATTCTATATTGCCAAAATAATAAATCCTTTTGCTAGTTATTGCCTTTAAATGGAGATTGTTATGTACATATTAAGGTTCGATTTTGGTCATGTATTAAAAATAAATTGATACAAATAAAGCAAAATTTCAATTGCAAAAGATCAACTATTTTCCGGTTGTTTATAACGTCGTGACACATAATATATCAGATGTGTACTGATTGATTTTTCTGTCCAGGAAACGTTACATGTTTATTACTTGTAGTTGCCTTAGAACTACTTTTACGTTACTGCAAAATCGACACTTTGTGTTTTTCTTATTATTTGAGTTACTTGTTTCCTGATAAGTCAAGATTTGGTTAATGATTTTTACAGTTTGTTTTTATGATGTGATATAACACCACTCTTCTGGGTAGGTAGAATATTTGGCACACACAAATGTGTTTAACCGGCAGGCATTCCGCATATTCCGGTCCCAAGTACTAGTAGTTAAGACTGTTTTACATTTTCATGTCAGTGCTGCTGTAGCTTGCTATGCCCTATGAGTATTTCTCATTAATTAAATCAGAGTGTCATTCGATTGAAATTCATAAATAGAAATTAAATTCTTCAGTACAGAAGGTTAAACAAAATGGCCCAGTTGGTACATTTGAATGTTTTACATCCGTTCCTATGTGTTTTAAAAGTTTAATAAAAGTACATATTTTAAGAAACTTATACATCTTATATATCATATGTGTTTTTACTCAAATTATAGAACTTCGAAATATATGTAAATTTTTAGATTAAAGACAAATTTTCACAAAAATGTAGATTGTAGCAGGTGTAATTACATTTGAACTTTTTTATGCATAGACATAAATTCCGCCGAGAGAAACACACCGAAAGATAGAACATTAACCTACCCTAAACATTAATTTAGTCTTTTTAGGGAAAAACATTGGCAATAATTTCATCGAAAAGAGAAAATAAAGTACACTGCAGTTTTTATTTTGATTGTTGTCTTTTTTTAAACTATTAGTAATCAACATGAACTCTGTGTAGCAAAAATGTTCAGCTTGTAAAACATATACCTTGCATAATTTCCAGTTACTATATGTTTTTGGTGTATTTTATCAATTTAATGCCATAATGTCTAATTTGTCTGCTTTGAGAAAGAAGGGAGCTCAACTCTAAATACAGTGAAATCTTAATATTATAATCGTGTTTCTTTAGATTTTTGCCCACCTGGCTGCAAAAATAATGGTATTTGCATATCTCGGGGACTATGTCAATGTCCAGGAGGATTTAAAGGATTACTTTGTGAAACTGAAGGTAAGGTAAAATAACAATGTTTAATAAACTATTGTTGTGTATGTTAAATCATTTATACACATGCACATACCAAACAGTTGTATTGTGAATGTTTGTATAGGTTGAATGCAGGTTTAATAAAGTTATTCCCTGATCAAAGTCCTGCTCGAAAAAATAAGAACTTTTATATTATATCAAAAAAAGATTTAGATAATCAAAGTTGTAGCCTGATGACATCCAAAATCTACAATGTGTATCGCTATAACATATATATTGTTAAAAAGGAAAAGTAAAGCATAGCTCGAAATAATTATTCAACATGCAAAATAACAATGTTTGATAGACTAGTATTTTTGTGCATGTTAAATCATTTATACACATGCACATACCAAACAGTTAACAAAACCTTTAAATAGACTTATTAAGAAGGGATATAGTTACGATCCTGTTGTCAGGTCATTAAAGGTTGCATATTTTGGCGTTAATATTGATTCTTTTATTCTTTTACATTTTTATCGTATTGTTATGCGTTTACTTTTCTACTTTGGCTAGAGGTATAGGGGGAGGGTTGAGATCTCATAAACATGTTTAACCCCGCCGCATTTTTGCGCCTGTCCCAAGTCAGGAGCCTCTGGTCTTTGTTAGTCTTGTATTATTTTAATTTTAGTTTCTTGTGTACAATTTGGAAATTAGTATGGCGTTCATTTTCACTGAACTAGTATTTATTTGTTTAGGGGCCAGCTGGAGGACGCCTCCAGGTGCGGGAATTTCTCGTTACATTGAAGACCTGTTGGTGATCTCCCGCTGTTGTTTTTTCTATGGTCGGGTTGTTGTCTCTTTGATACATTTCCCATTTCCATTCTCAATTTATTTTTCACAGAGTTTGTCTTTAGTGCCGTGTGGAGACAGTAGAGTGCCTCCCCGTGCTTCAGGTTTATGCTCTTATAATATACTAGATTATGGAGTGTGTGTCCGAGCGAGAACTTTTCTAGTTCATTTCTTTAGGAATATTTATCAAAATGTAGTATTTTAATATTTAGCCCCATTCTACTATTTAGTCAGTCGTCAGTCGCTACCCTTATATACCCTATCTTTTCCGGGTAATTTATACAATAGCGTTTGACAGTTTTAGCCAAACATATTTATCTTTTTTACATAACTTAATTTATTGTATGCTGGTTCATATTCTTGACCCCAGTCTTTTATATTTCACAAACAAAAAACAAATATGAAGCTTAGAAATGGAAAAATATTAAATACTAAACTCGTTCAAACGTCTCAATCTTCAAAATCGGTTATCTAAAAATACTACCATCGCTAACATTTTTAACAATAAAAATCGTGGTTACCCTTCTATCGATAAGTGTCATGCCAAAAAATGACTTACATGTCCCCGTCTTTCCACCAAAAATACGGTAAGGTCCACGTTTAATGGTCGCACATTTTCTTTAAATTTTGAAACTGATATAACTTGAAAAACAAACAGTATTATTTATTTACTTACATGATACAAACCGGAATGTGGTATTCAGTACGTAGGTGAAACTGGACGATATTTATCTAAACGCACTCAAGAACATCTGTATCGTTTTAAAAGACCTAATACATTAAAAAGTATCATTTATCAACACCTTAAGAAGCACAATCATCCTTTTAAATGTTTATCAGTTCAACCTTTAGAAGTTGTAAATAAGCAGTCTGGTGAATCTCATTCAAAGTTTGTACGATCACGGACAATAATTGACTTAAATTAGATTAAAAAATTACAGACAGTCTACCCCTCTCGGTCTTAATGATAATACCATGGGAATTGGTATTATATCAAGAACCGATTCCGTTAACATTTTGGATATAGTTTCTAGACCTGTTCGTGAAAACCGTTCTCACGGTCTTAGAAAAAATCGCAATCATAGAAAATTTCTGACCAATCGTACCAATATTTTGGACTTAATTTCTATTTCAAAAAACAACGGCAGACATTATCTTTTAACAAAGCTCTGTTCATTACCGGTTAATAGGTTAAATAAAGTTTTGGAGGATTGCAACACATTTTCATATAACAGTCCTAAGTATGAAATCGTTCAAATTATTATGGCATATTGTTATTCTAAACTATTTCCAAAAATTCATCGCCCTGAAGATCATAAAAATCATTTTATTAAAATAAAGTATGTCAATAAAGGTTTTGATTTTGTAAATATTGCCGGTATATTTAACGACCATTCTGTTAAAGAACAAATTCCTGGATATTTTGAAAATACTGAGCTCCCTCTTATTTGTTATATTTACAAGAAATCTACTCGAAAATTTGTGTTCAATTATAACCAATTGTGTAAAGATGTTAATATCAGTGAAAATACACCTACTTCATGTAACTGTATTAATTCCACATACATTTATAGACCCATTTCCCATGTTATAACAGGAGATCTTAACATCGTTCAAGACCGAGAGTTAAAATCATTCCTCAGTAAAGGACCTAAATATCGTCCCCCTTCATTTATTAATTGGTATGAGTGTCGTAATAACATCCACCACTCACTCCGTACTTACTGTTTGAAATGGATAAAACGGGAAAAAGCTGACAAAAATCTTTGGACTCTTTTTTCAATTCAGTCATGAATATGGTTGATATTGGAATACAACATTTTAAAGAACATTTTACTCTTAACAACAACCATAAAAACCCTATTTCGCGTATCAAACATAAACTAAAAGAACTAGCCAAGGAATTTGTTTTTGTCCCGGCCGATAAATCTGCTAATAATATTATTATTGTTTGACGTAAATTTTACATTGAGGTTCTGAAAAAAGAAATTACCAATTCACCAACATTCCAACTGACTCCATTTTCAGAAAACGACATCTGTAACAAACATAAACTTTTAGCTTCCGCTTTACAAGCAGAACCAAATACAATGAAAGTCCCCACTATGTATTGGCTTCCGAAGCTCCACAAAACACCTTACAAATATAGATTTATTTCGTCTTCAAGCCATTGTTCCACAACTAAATTGTCTATTCTTCTTACCAGTACACTTGGAAACAATAAAAAACCTGATAATAAATTGTTCAAATAAGGCTTTCGAAAATAGTGGAATTAATTACTTTTGGAGTGTCAAGAACTCGTTGGAAGTACTTGATAAATTGCATGCATATATTGGTGATTTTGAATCTGTTCAAAGTTTTGATTTTTCTACCCTGTATACCACATTGCCTCACATTCTCATTAAGAAAAAAATCACCCACCTAATTAAATGGGCATTTAAAAAGTCAGAATGTGAATATATATGTTCAAACTCTTTTAGGTCATTTTTTAGTAGCAATAAACAAAAAAACTATGTCAATTGGACATGCTTTGATACTATATATGCCCTTGAATTTTTACTAGATAACATTTTTGGTCGCTTTGGAGATTCCGTATATCGGCAGGTTATCGGAATTCCAATGGGGACTAACTGTGCACCACTTATTGCGGACCTGTTTTTTATTGCTATGAGTTACAATTTATGACAAAAATCAGCAATGACCCATCGAAACAACATCTGATAAACAAATTTAATAATACTTTTAGATATTTGGATGACATTTTGGCTCTCAATAATGACGACTTCAGTATGTTAACTAAAGAAATTTATCCTGTTGAACTTGTTTTAAATAAAGCTAATATTAACAATGACCCCACTGCCCTTCCCTCGATCTTGATATCTATATCACTAACGGAAAGCTTAATACTAAAATTTATGATAAAAGAGATGATTTTTCATTTCCTATCGTTAATTATCCATTTTTAGATGGTGACGTTCCCTTGTCACCATCTTACGGTGTTTATATATCTCAACTTGTACGATTCGCTCGTGTTTGTAACAATGTTTTAGATTTTAACGAGAGAAATTTAAGTATTACTGAAAAATTATTACACCAGGGTTTTCGATATCACAAACTAGTCAAAACATTTACTAAATGTTATCATCGGTATAAGAACATCATTCGTAAATATAGCTCAACATGCAGACTTCTTATACGTTTAGGTATTTCACATCCAATTTTTTTATGGAAATATTCTTTATAAAGCACAAAAATGTCAGTATTCACCGCAGAGACTAACAAAACCTTTAAATAGACTTATTAAGAAGGGATATAGTTACGATACTGTTGTCAGGTCATTAAAGATTGCATATTTTGGCGTTAATATTGATTCACTTATATGGTCTTTGCATCGGAGCTAAACACATTTATTCAACAAACAGTTGTTGGCATGACACGGGTTATGTTCTTCTCATATTATTATGATGGTATGATACTAAACCCCTATTGGGAAGGATTGTGCCTGATATTCATATGATGAAATCATAATCTTTCAATCAGTTTAATTGAAGTCTGGAGCTGGCATGTCAGTTAACTGCTAGTAGTATGTTGTTATTTATGTATAATTGTCATTTTGTTTATTTTCTTTGGTTACATCTTCTGACATCAGACTCGGACTTCTCTTGAATTGAATTTAAATGTACGTATTGTTATGCGTTTACTTTTCTACATTGGCTAGAGGTATAGGGGGAGGGTTGAGATCTCATAAACATGTTTAACCCCGCCGCATTTTTGCGCCTGTCCCAAGTCAGGAGCTTCTGATCTTTGTTAGTCTTGTATTATTTTAATTTTAGTTTCTTGTGTACAATTTGGAAATGAGTATGGCGTTCATAATCACTGAACTAGTATATATTTGTTTAGGGGCCAGCTGAAGGACACCTCCAGGTGCGGGAATTTCTCGTTACATTGAAGACCTGTTGGTGATCTTCCGCTGTTGTTTTTTTTTATGGTCGGGTTGTTGTCTCTTTGATACATTCCCCATTTCCATTCTCAATTTTAAAATATATATTTTACAAGGTAAATCAAAATGGTTAATTGCATCTTCGAATTTTCACAGGTGATTTTAAAACTTCTATTGTCCGTTGTTTGATTTGTCTCTCTGTAACTCATTAAAATGCATAAACCCTTTTTCGCCGAAAAACTTTGCTAACGGTTTTCATGGTCAACTGTTACACTTGTGCGAATTTAGGGACTAGTTTTGAATATTTTAAATCATCACAACATTAAATTGCTTCCATGGCAAGGTTGGACCCTGCTATTCAAAATATCGGCATAGGCAATACAATTCCTAAAGTGAAACAACAAGAACTAGAAATGTAGACCAGAGCATGACTTGCAACTTTGGAACATACACCACAAAAAAGGCTGTACTAATGATTGCCGATTTCGCATATTGACTCCTGCACGAGATCTAATTTTGCTGCATGTTACTAGTAATGTAAAGGCTCAAAGAAACAGAGACGAAATTATCCGACCTCATCTTAATGTATGTAATATTGATCAACAGAGAGAGTTATTCTTGCAGGACAATACTAGGCCTCACCCATCAAGTTTAGCAATGGACTACCTTATCCAGTATTAAACCAATGTGCTACATTGGTCTTGTAAATCACCAGACACAAATTGAGCATCTATGGAACCAACTGAATAAATGTGTGCTCGAGCATCAACCCCAGCTTCAGACCCTTAATTTGCTCCGGAAAATGTTTAATATTTATATGCCTCGAAGTGTTTAAACTTATGATTAATTAATGTACTGCTCCTGCTCTTAACTTTTGGACTTCGTCAGAATTAAAAATTGGCCACTATCAATGTGTATTTACAGATTATTTAATACCCCCTTCCCCTGATAATTATTTTAAGAATTTAAAAACAATCCTTTAATTATTGTAAGCCTATAAGCATTTTTTGTTCTTATAATGCCTACAACCTGTATGGAGAGATTGAGAATAGAAATGGGGAATGTGTCTAAAGCCCTAGTCAAAACGAACCCACGTCACATCTATGCAGCGCCACGAAATGAAATTTGGTGAAATCGCGGGCCATCTGTGATCGTCGTACGACAGTCCAACGATATTTTTAGCATAGTGGCGCCGTCGTGTGTCGTGGAACGAAAATTGAACATGCACCTTTTTTGCTCTACAATTTTTTGTCGTGTCACTGTCTTATGGCTGGTGTGCGATTGTCGAGCGATAAACACATTGTTCATGGGTACCAACATAAACCATTTAAATAAAAAAAAACAATCCTACCACTGTCGCAAGGCTGCCGGACGACAATCTCACGACTGTCGCAAGGCACTCGTGATACAGTCGCACGATTGTCACGAATACCAAAGGATTAGGTTCAGTTAGACCCCTTTTTGGCCCTAAAATATAGCAGTTTTATAAAATTGTGAAAATGTAATCTTTAAGCTATATTTTGGAAAGTAAAATGCTTCTGCTACATAAATATGAGCTGTTTTTGACAATACAATGCACACATATCGCGTTCTAGCATCATTAAGTCATGCTAAATTATTGAAATCTTCAAAAGTTTAGCATTTTGGTTAATTGTTGGACGATTTCTGTCTAAAATGAAAGTGGCCGCATTCGGCTTCATTCATAATTTTGAAATATTAGTTGTATTTGATGATAATATAAAACATATATAAAGGTTGAGGATGAACACGGATGCGGCCACTTTCATTTTTGACAAAAACCATCTGAAAAATGACGTTTTTGGGCATATTTGATAGATTTTTTATATTTAAGCTTGAATCAGAGCGTTTTTAATTAGATCAGTTCAAATCTTTCACATTAACTAATCGAATCAATTGGAATAGACACTTAAGTGTTTAAAAAGTGTCCAAAAACTTTCGTTAGATGACCTGAAATTTGAGGCCAAAATCAGCCCATACCGGACCTACTCCTTTCGTGCGATTCTCGCACAACATTGCTTGTTTGTCGTACGACAGTGGTACGTCCTGCAACATATTTTCGTATGAAAACAATTCGGCGGGAATGAAATTCCAAGTTTGGAAAAACATACCATCTGCCATTTAAAGAGGATGGCTATTCCATAGGAACGAAAACGCTTGAACCTGCTGAATATGCGTCTTGTCGGATTCCAACTAAAGAAAAAATATGTTCTTGTTAGCGTTAATTCGAGCCCGTGAACAGTATAAAAACCAGCAACATCCTTGTTAAAATTCGCTGAACAATTATAATATAAACTAATACGTAATACGTTGTTTACTTGGGCCGAATTATAATGCCATTGAACAATATTGTAGACAAATGAAAAATGGCACCAAAAAATCGGACTTTTTTTATATACTAGCAGTTCGGAGTCAAACGCACCAGTGACCCACGACTATTGTACGACTGGCATGACAGTCGTACGACAGTGGCATGACAGTCGTACGACAGTGACACGACAATAACACGCGCATTCCATGACATGAAAACCTGAAAAAAGCCCCAATACATCTCACAATTGCTTACGACTGTCGCACGACCGACTTGCGACAAACCCACGACAATACAATTAAAATAAAATTCTGCCGTGTACCCATCGTGGAACTATCGTGGACATGTCGTATCTGTAGTGACCACGCGACATATTTTTTTAACATTTTGCACGACAACTATTTTATAGAGCTCCCACGACAAAAAAATCGTACGATATGTTGTGACCGGGGCTTTAAAGACAGCAACCCGCCCAAAGTGCAGAGAAAAAACAAAGGCCGCCAATAACGATAACCTTTTTCTAAATTGTATGCATTTAAGAATACTACAAGAGTTAATTGGTACATGCAGAAGGAAGATGTGTTTGGTGTAAAAAGTGCAAAATGCTTATATAAACAATTCGAGTTGACTTGAATCCTCAATTGCCAGTTATTATAATGCTATAATATATTACTAAACTGCGTAGTTTATGCAAACGAATATTATATAAGTGCAGTTGATGAAATGGAATATAATGTAATTCATGTTCAAGTCTGGATTTTGAAACTAGAGACCATCAAAGTTGCATCTACTGACAATATTTCTCATCTCAGATAGGGACTATAACGTAGCCTTTCGCCTCCTTTACTCATCCATGAATTTTATGTCAAGTTGACCTATATGTTATGACCCTCCTGACTATTAAAGACGCATCTAATATTATGTCTCCACTAGTTGTATCTCAAATATGAAGTCTAACGCAAACTTAAATCAGTCACTCACATATTAAATGATGACCTTAACTTTATCAGGACCCCTTCATTATTGAAGATGCATTTATGAACATACTCTCATGAACTATCACTTATACTTCCACCGATAGAAGGACTTTTATTTTGTTACGGACAGATGAAACACTATATCTCTTTTGCAACTCATACAGTTAACATATTAACTTTGCTTTTTTATTTAACTAGAAGCGTTAAAGCAAAGCCATATTTGCGAAAAATGTATACAGAAATGTATATGAATATACCTTTTTGATATAAAAATTCATTAAATGACTGCTAGGAATAGATTCATACACTTCTAAACACTTTGAGATATAAAGTATGTATATCTTATCTGGGAACTAGAATGTAAACAAAAAAAAACGTCTATGAATATTAAATTTCTCCCATTAAAAAATTATGGTTTGTGAAACAGCTGTGTTTACAATGTGTCACCTTAATTCAAATTGTACAGCGAGATACATATTAAATATATAGGACTTCATAATTTAATGGCGTTCGTGTTGTTTCTTAATTATTATTTATAACTGTTGATGTAAATATCCTTAGGTTTTGTGAGTCTTTGTTTACTCCTTGGGTTTGATTGTTATTATCTTAATATTTTCTATCTTATTGTAATAATTTTTTAATTTTTTTTTTCATACTTTAGTGACATGTAATCCTGAATGCATGAACAATGGAACATGTTCCGATACGAACACATGCACATGTATCCACGGTTATGAAGGACCTATTTGTACGATTCGTAAGTATATTATACATGTTTGTCCAAAAAAAAACACAATTAGTTCTGATTGCACATTTTCATTTCTGGCCTTTAATAATTGGTAAAACTTGTCGACGGAAAACAATACAATAAAGCTGAAACGGATTTTGAAATATGTATTATTACTTTTTCTCTCTCTGATTTGTTTCCTTTTTGGTCTTAACACAAGTACCGATTGCATATAGCTGACAATGTGTGTAATGCTTAGATCTTATTTGTGTCCGAAATATAGAAATTCGTGATTGATAAACAATGATAAAAGATATAACTGCATCTACAAATTAAAACCAATATCGTTGTATATATATATATTGATATTTTAGCTTTGTTTATATTTTTCGTTTGGGCTTGTATCATATTTTCCCTCCGGTTTATATGATCCGTTCATCCTAAGACTCTTAAAATTCAAGAGTCTATCTAAAAATTAGGGTAAATTATATATGGCCTTCCAAATACCGTTTCGATCCCTAACATCACTGAAGAGACATCCGGATCTGGTGTACAAACATTATTGACACCTTATGATTGTGGCATAACATCTTGGCCACTAGTTAATTGTTTTCTGTTTAGTATTATAGTTAATATATCAAACTCCATTTTGTTACATCTTGTGATCAATTTTATTTGGCAATCGCCAATGGCAGTCGGCAGGGTTAAAGAACATCAGTTGTTCGACCTGTTAGTCAAATGCGTTTTGTTTAAATATACTTTTTTACTGTATTGGTCTTTTCGAAAATGTTGTTTGTGCTGTATATAGACCCTTCTACAACGAAATTTGTTTTACATGCACACGTATAAAAATTGCGGTTTTTATCCAACGCAATCATAGGTTTGAACGTAGTTTCAATTTAGACTTGTTTATATATACACAAGTCTAAACTGAAAACTATGTTCAAACCTATGATTGCGTTGGATAAAAACCGCAATTTTAAAAAACAAAATAAAAGGACTTCAATATATTTAAGTCGTAGCGCATTAATTCCTGTTTTCATTTTGACATCTACTGCAAGATTTTGTCTATCTGTAGCTGTCTGTAATCAGAAGTGTGAAAACAATGGAACTTGTACAGAACCTGACACATGTGTATGCGAAAATGGATTT
>CM034353.1:56014294-56084182 GCA_019925275.1 Mytilus edulis
CTAGTTCCCCCGTATAACGAAATAGAAAAAATGGAATCGCTGAAAAACCAAATGGAAAACTTGAACGTAAATGTATATAGAATACGTGATTCAAAAACTGGACAATATGAATACATGTCCATGAATGATATTTGGAACGTTTACCAAATTGAGGAAGATACATTAAAAACAGTACAACTTATTAAACCACCAATGAATGTAAAGTCACATATCTATATCCCCGGATTTTCATCCGCACACCCAATTAAAGAATTCGGTAAAGAAACTTACCTGACGTACTTGATGAGTGTTAGCATAGTTCCTTACATTAAAAGTATCATGACTTTGTATCGAATGACGTCTGTTGGCCACCGAGAGGCAATTGTAACATGGGATATTGAAGCACAAACATACATGCACTCATTTTCTGTCACAAAAAACTATGTTATTTTCATTGGTCAGCCAGTTTCAATAAATACAATGAAAGTAGCTGAATATGGTGACATAGCAGAAGCAATGGAATATCGTTTCAACGATCCTACGTTTATTTACGTTGTTGATTTAAGAACAAATAAGGTGACCACTGTAAAATATGATAAATTCGTTTCCTATTTCCATCATATTAATGCTTACGAAGACAATAACAAGATTATTGTTGACATTTGTACACAAAATTCATCCAATATGTTTTCCATGGATTTGAACTATATTCGTTCAATATCATTGCGAAATAATATCACTCTCTATAGTGGTATAAAACGCTTCACAATAGATATAGTTACACCGTCGGTTTTTGTAGAATCTTTCGAACCATCAAAAAATAATTCATTTGCGAACAATTTAGATATGCCAGCCATCAACGAGAATTTCAGACACGTTAAATACTGTTACGCTTATGGAGTAGTCATAAAAGCAGACAACAAACATTTTAATAAATGGGCATTAGTAAAAAAAGATGTATGTAAAGTAGACAGCGATTTATCATGGTTGGTTGATAACCATTACCCATCTGAAGCTTGGTTTGTACCTACACCTAATAGTACCAGAGAAGATGACGGAGTTTTAATGACACATGTATTTGATGGCATCAAGAAAGAAAGTTATCTTGTACTCATTAATGCTACAAGTATGCAAACTATCAGTAAAGGCATTTTACCTACCACCATGCCTTACAGTTTTCATGGGAGATTCTTTTCAGACGTTTAAAACAGGATGCCATTTTTCAAGAAACTATTGTCTTTTTTTAATTTTATTATTGTTTTTACTGTTTAAATAAATCTGATTATATTAAATACATTTTGTTTCTTTATAAGTGAGGGTTGGCTTTGTTTCTTTTGTTACTTTTAGATTATTCAATGAAATGAAAATATGAACGTTATTATTACTCTGCAACCTTTCAACATGTTGCCTTCCTAGTACAAAGTGCGATTTTACTATTTCATAAAAAACAATCCGCCAAAAAGTGAATTTGATTGATTAAATACTGTTTGTTCATGTCAAGTGGCATAGATTTTAAGAATATTCAGGACGAAAAATAATTTATCAATTAACACAATATATTGTTTTTGTACCATTTTATGCAGAAAATGATTTGGTTCTCGCTTTTTGGTCAAAAGAGGGTTCAAAGAGGTTCTACATGTACTTATAGACGTATAGACAATTCATAAATGTATAACAACTAGTATTCAGAATAGGGTAAAGCATTAAAAAATTGTCCAAAATCTGATCTTCGGGTCTTAGCTGACTAAGAAAGGACTTCTCCGTTACCTTGTCAATATTCAAACTGAGATCTTGATTACAATATGCATTAATTTCAGCGATGATAGCCTATCGTAATTCATGGTTGATCGTACATCTGTTTATATTCGACGCAGTACGTTGAATAATCTCTCCGCGGTAGCACTTGTTACCGGCATTGTCAACATAATAGTCAAAATAGTATCTATAGCAGGATACAGCATTTGTCTAACGCAGCGAGTGTCTTACTCAGCGAAGTTGACATTTGATCATGAGGTGTTATACACCAGTGTGTTTGCCATCGAGTGACTTCCCGAATGATTGCGTCTAAACATCCTAAATAACATGACAGGTCAGTCTTGTGTGTATTGAATAATGTTGCTAGTATAGTGCCTACCAAGATTGTGAGAGGTAAACGAAATTGACCTTGAAACGATCTTATTGCCTTTTGATGTCCAAAAATAGGCAGATCGGACATATTGACTTTATCTACTGACCATATACATTTGGGATTTATTGTAATTAAAATTATTGCAATGAAACTGAAAAATGTTTTTTTTTGTGTGAAGATAAACAATATGTTTACCTTGCGTAGCCGTGTGTACAATGTATTTCAGCATTTCTCTTTGAAAAATTGCGTGTTTAATGGAATAGAACGTATCAATAGAAAATAATCTTTTATCCCTGCAAAATACTATCATTTTATTACTAATTTATACTCGTATGAAAAGCATCAACAGTTTGAAATTAATCTAATAATAACTTAATCCAATCAAATTGCGTTAGATTCAATAACAATGGCCCCTCCACATCATAATCCCAAGACCACAATTAATGACCTCACTTTTTTAATTAGAGTGTATTTTTTCTTTCCTTTCCTCCTTCATTTCTTAGGTTTGTTTGGGTGGAAATAAAGAAGAGAGGTCAAATAGACTTTTGGAGGTTGTATTTGAACTGATTTTGATATGGAAAGAGTGATCAGGCAAAGTGCAAAAAGGTGATATTAACAGTTTTCGGAACATCTCTTGACTTGTCAATAGGGGTATGGATGTGTATTGGATAAATTTGTAAAAGTGATTGCTTCAATCTTTTTGAACTTTGGATATAGAATTTTGGACTAGTACAATAAGAATAAGAATAAGAATAAGAATAGTTTATTTCCAATTAAAGGGCCCTATAAAGAGCTTTCATGAAATTACATACACGTACGTAAGATTAGACATAAATTAGAGACATATAATATAAGAAAACAACTTTGTTTAATACTATTAAAAATGCCAGGACAGAATCAGAAAATATAATTTACATCTTTAAAATATACCATTTAAAATCATATACCACTCAAAATATGTATATTTGTGGCTAATTTGCATTTATTATTTTTATTATTATAAATGCCGTTATTTAATGGCATTGCATCAATTATAGAAGAGACAACGTCATGAACATATATGCGTTTCATTTAAACATTTTATTTATATAATTTTTTTTAACTTTTTTTTTAGGCATGCCGAATAGATATGCACGCAACTGCGTGTTGGCGTTTAGGGAGCTACTCCCCTGAGTCATTCTTATGTAGCCTCAAACAGATCTATTAAGGACATATGATTCACCCGTCTTTTTCTCTTGCTTTGCATGTAAGTAGCAAATACCAGAGTCTGTTATTTGAATCGATCAAATATAGACATGACGTCCCAATGTACAATTCGAAACGAGCAAAACGTCCCTGGTATGGTAGTAAACGGGATTAATCTCACTAAAAACCATTTAAAGTCTGAAATGGCCTATATCTGTTCTCGACTGTACTGATTTTTACTCGACCAGTCTGAATTCGTCTGAGATTTACTTGATAATACTCAACTGTAGTCTGAACCATACTTAACAGTCTGAATGTGTACTTGACCAGTACTTAACCATTTTATACGAGTCTGAATCGTACTCGACCTAGTCTGAACCGTACTCGACCTAGTCTGAACCGTACTCGACCTAGTCTAAACCATACTCAACCTAGTCTGAACCATACTCGACCAAGTCTTAACCAACCTAGACCTATTCTTTTTATCTATCAACTGAATTTTATCAATTCAGGATTTTTTTTTAATAAGAATGAAATTTGAACAATAACTTGAAATTAAAAATGTATTCAATACAGTATTGAAATTAAAATTTCACAATAATCAATCAAAATATAACTTCAATTCAATCATACATAATAATATATATCAACTTTTAAAATATAAATAAAACAAACTAATCAAATAATAAAAAAAAAAATGAATGGTGACTAATATTTTCAATATTATTCAAAATTTTATGAATATTTCGGAAGTATTTTATGGTAACTGGACTATTTTCACCATTAACTTAAGCCTAGTATAGATTTATGGTGTCAGTTGAGTTCAGGTAATAATGCAGTGATGTTTTTTTTTATTAAGATATATATAAAATAGTATATAAAACAACTAAATATTTTTTTTTAAATGAGAGCTTAAATTGTTTTGTTTAATTAAACCAAGAATTTAATATAATCATGATAACAGAATTTCCATAGCAATCCTTGATAGCCTTTTTTAAAAAGTAAATGTATTCCAAAGTAACAGTAAAAAAACATTTCAATTAATTTAAGTATTTTTTTGTCAAATTAACATGGCATACATAAAGCACTTTAATATGTTCTAATAACCTCAGTATATGTGTGTTTTACAGGTAAAAAGAAAGCCCTATTTTCTTAAATTCGTGTATTACTTATCTAGTACATACATGTATATTCGAAAGGCCTTGTTATTTAATTTAAACAGGATGTTGCAATTTTGAATCAATGTTATTTAGAATTTAATACCTCTGACCAGGTGTGATCTTATTTATGAGTTTGCCCCCAAGCAGAGGTTATATTTTATATTTCACCACTTATCAGAAAATCTAATTCATTTAATTTTATCCCTTTTTGATATAAGTTACAAATAATATATTTTGTTATCCTAAATATAATCAGAGATATATTTCTTTTATAAGTTTAATTTTTTTTATAAATTTTGTTGGCTGTTGTTCTATATGTCAGTTAAAAAGAAATTTATTTTAACAGTTAAAAAAGTAGAGGTTTTTTGGTCTAGTATGGTTCAGACTGGTCGAGTATTGTTCAGACCTTTGGTTAAGTATGGTTTAGACTGGAAAATAGGTCGAGTACAAGTCAAGAATGGGTTAAGACTGTTTCAGACTGGTCTAGTAATAGTTCAGACTATTTTCAACGGCAAAGATAGGGGTTAAGTACGATTCAGTACAGTCAAGTATGGTTCAGACTGGGGTCGAGTAATGTCAAGTAAAAGTCAGACCAATTCAAACTGGTCGAGTAAAAATCAGTACAGTCGAGTACAGATATAGGCCATTTCAGACTTTAATGGTTTGTAGTGTCTGGAATTGAGTTCAAATAGAAGGTAGCCAGATAACCACAAACTTTTATTTTTCTTATTAAGGCCAAGCGTTTATGTATTCAAGGTGATTTGTTTCTCTAATTCTTTGACCGAATAACCTTACTTGACCCATTGTATCAAAATATTTAATCAACTATCGGTTTCTGATGACGTCAGAAGATGATTGTCTGCGTTAAAGGGTCATATCCGTTATAAGGTCACTGAACCATTTGAAATGAGCAAACAGGTGTTACAGAAATTGACCTGTTCACATTTGTAAGACGTTGAAATCAATAATTTGGAATACACTCGAATGTAGTTTTCGTTAATTTGAAAAAGAAAAACATACTTAATTTTTATTTTGAGAAGAACTGATTCTTAAATTATAGCCAGTCGTGGATTACCTGATTTTATCCAATCTTGATGGTAAAAAAATAAAATCACAAAAATACTGAACTCAGAGGAAATTTTAAAAAAGAAAGCCCCTAATCAAATGGCAATAGCTCAAACACATCAAACGAATGGATAACAACCGTCATAATCCTGACTTGGTACAGGCATTTTCTTATGTAGTTTTATATTTCTGGATTGGATAAATCCGACAATCCACTTTTACTAATATTAGAATCTATATATGTATTAAGAAGATATACATATAAATTTAAAATATTGCTTGTTTTAATTATCTTATTATTATTGTTCATTTTTGTACAAGGGCGTACGATATTTCTACTAAACTAAAATTCAATTTCACGAAAACTGTACTTTCCATATTGGTCCTCGAATGAGATGTATTAAAAACCAAGGAGTAGTCAAGCTCATAAGTCGAAAACATATTTAAATGTTATATTAAAAAAAAAAAAAAAAAAAAACACCCCACCAAAAGACAAAACAAACACAAACATAGAAACCAAACACAACATAGAAACAAAGACTAACAGGAACCCCACCAAAAATCAGGGTCGATCGTAGGTGATCATGACGAGTGAGCATATACATTTTGAACAGTCGCATTAACAAAATTTTTAAAGAAATTCCTGGCTTAATATTCAGTATGGCAGGCGCCAGTTGTGTTGCACTCGAATCAAATCATTCGAAGAAAGTAATTTAATCTTATTTAGAATCGGCACACTATATATGATATGCATAACAAAAAGTAACATGAGCTGTAAGGTGGCCCTACAACCGACTGTATAAAGCATTTGCATATATACACAAAAAACATAAATTCAATAACATAATAAAAGGCATTTATACAAGAGTGCATATAATACCATATATGAAAAATCACAATAAAAATCGTATGAGCCTATATCGATAAACAAAGCCATTATGCAGCGATGTAAATAGCAAAAGAGCACAAAAAGATTGCAAAAAATGCTCGTTAAAATGCTTTATAAACAAGCAAACTAAAACTTAGCATCTACATTAAAAACCTTTTACTTTAGTAGGAGGCAAGACACATAAATTAGTTGTGAGGCAGTATTCGCTTGAATTTACATATATAATAACTAAAACATTTTGTCATCCTCCTCTCTACCAGCTACCTATATATGTTTTAACAGATAAAGGGAGATAATGACTTGAGTCTCATTAATTTTTGAAAGTAAGTTTTACACTTGTGCTACAGCAACATATATGTAACCTGCAAAACTTTCTATCATCAGTAGTTAGGGTAACTCTGAATAGGTTTAATCTAATCGTTTACTTATTGGAATGGTATGGTTGTCAATGAGATAACTATCAACAAGAGAGCAATGAACTAGGATGTACAGAAACAAGAGTAGTGTATTGTACGGCCTTCAACAAATCATGTAGATAGTTCGCGGACAGTGTCACTTCTTTAACCATAAGAGATTTGGCTTTGAACTGTTTAAAGGTTATAGGGTCAGCAGAGATTTAGTTTCCCAGTAAATTGCAGATATATATATATATATATATATAACACAAAGTTGCTTTACATTTAGTTTACTATCAAATAAAACAATGTCAAAGTCGGAGACTAAAATATGAGGATGAAAACAACTATAATACACCGCATGGCCTTATCTGAATATAGTTATAGTCAGACAGGTACATGGATACTTGCTTTGTCAAAAGATGATTTGGGCTGGTAAATAAAATTCGGTCAACAGAGATTCAATTTTCTACGTATATAAAAAGTTAAATAATGATTACAAAAATAGATGGACCAAATATCAAAATATGTTTAAACGTCGACATACTTAACACCAATTGTAATAAGGTCATACCACATTCATGTGTATATTAACCCCATGAAAAAGATCGTTAGATATAACCCACGTTACTTTTTATGGTCGATGCTACTACTGGTTGAGTTTTTATTCCCCGAGGGTATCACCAGCCCAGTAATTAGCACTCTTTTGGGAATTATGGTCCTCAATGCTCTTACACTTCGTATCTTGTTTGGCCTTTTAGACCTTTTTTTATTCGAGCGTCACTGATAGGTCTTTGGCGAAACGATCGTCTGGCGCAAATACAAAATTTCAATTCTGGTATCTATGATGAGGGTATTTATAAAAGACAACAGCAAAAATAATACAATTCAATAAATAAAAAAAAAATGGTATTGTATCTAAGTATGCTCTCAATTATTATTTTCCTGATTTAGAGTTATTTCTCGAAATTTGATTGGCTAACGCTCAGGGTAAAATAATCGAATATAAATGCCCAACCAATTGTTAAATGAAAACAAATCTACGACTGCTTTGAATTGTTTCTTAATCATTACGTTTGCGCAAAGAAATGATATTAAGTTTGCTCGAATTTACTTGTAATTTACCTGAGTTTTTAACCTTTGATTAAATCATGAGAATAAACTGAATTTTATGTTGTTATTTTTGGAAAATGAGTTATCTCATTGGTTGTTGTCTATCATTTTTGTTTTTCACTTATTGTTTTGAACATAATGCAATCATACCAAATTTTGTTACATCATAAGAAATAATTCATGGCAGTCGTAGATTTGATTGCATTGATTTATATTTGATAATTTGATAAAACGAAATGTAATCCCCAGTGATAGCGATAACATGGTAATGGCGATGAAAAGATTGAGGACTGGGTTTCACAAAAAAAAAATTACTACTAAAACTGACCGTAAATATACTGAATTGTTCATGACAAACAATAAATGTTAGTCGTAATTTTTTTGTGAAACCGACTCCTGGCCCAACGTCATCAACGTTTTTTTCATGATTTTCTCCGGCTTAAAAACAAATTCAGAATTAAACTATAAGGAAAGACTGTAATTTTTGTATGTCTATTCGAAATAATATAAAAAAATGTGTTGCACACTTATTAAGTGTGGACCACATTTTTGATGATATTTCTTCATAGACAGATTTAGAAAAATTACAGTCATGTGCAGGGTAATTTGCCACTTGACGTAAAACAACCAACAATCAAACAAATAAATGTGTTTAACTGCGGAAATTACATTTTTGTCTATAAAAGGTCATGAATTTATTCATTGTAAACATTTGATTAATCAATCCGCGCAAATGTAATGAATTTTTAACAGGTAAATGTCGTACAAACATGATTCTTTTCTCTCGCGTAAACGTAGGACAAATCCGCCCAAACGTAACATGTCGGTATTGGCAGAGAAGATCTGAACATCAAAATGTCACAAAATAAATTTAAGGAATAGACAATATAAGAAAATCAAATTGAAAAATGTAGAGAGAATGACTGGCAAAACACATAATCGTGTAGACTTAAAAACTGTTAAAATTGGTTCTTTTGTAATTAGCATCGATTTTCTGAGAAGAGCAGAGCACACCAACCTTGTATTTGAAATAATATTATTAAAAGAAATAATTAAGAAAAATATTGGACCATATTCAAATTAGTTAGGTAAAATGTCGAATTATTCTTCACTCCGGATACAAAAGTAGATAGTTTATAAAATACTTATAGACAAACACGGAATGAAAATAGGTACGATGCCATCATGTTTCAAACAAAACTACACTTTTGAATATTCTTATCTTGTAAGAATCATTGCTGCAGGTAGGCATGATATATCTAAATACTGATATAGACTATTTATCATAACAATGATAATGATGTCACTCAGTTAAATCGTGATGACCTCCGTATTGACCGACCTTGGTTCATCCAATGGTCATTTCTTTAAAACTGTTTAAAACTAGGTACGAAATTCCGTTAACTCAGCCGAATATATCACATAATGAAATATACGTCACTAAGTTGAAAAGGGTGATCACCTCCATATTGAGTGACCTTGGTTTATCCGGTGGTTAACTCTTTAACACTTTCGATGGTATATAAACTCCGTTCTCCTAAGATAATTCAACCAAATATACAACACAATGGTGTTTCCTGCACGTTTAATTGTTTTTATTTTGTCTTTGTCTTTCTGTGCTGCGGCAACATTGGTAGAAGATGATCCTTCTGGCTTTGTCGACTTTTTCCATACAAATGTACACGAATTTAACGACAAACCAATAACATTTTCATACCCTGTTCCAAGATGGCTCGAAGGAACATTGGTAAGTAAATATACTATAAGAGGGTAATATGTTTTTATGCTAAATGCTTAATGCTATATGTTCATTTAGAAGACTAAACTTACTTGTGAATTTTTTTTGGGTCTATGATTGTTTTTTGAGCAAATAAACATATGGAACTGCTATGGGGGAAAGGGGGCCGGGGGTGGGGTAGTATTTGTCATTAAGAACATGTTTTTGTCTTACTTTTGGTTGTAAAAAACTTTGGCAAACATTTAAAAATTTGTTGAGAAAAAATCCGCTTATATTGCTTTCTCCAAAGTTGAACCTGACTTTGTTTTGCACGTTTTCTTTATGCTGTTATTGATCAATTAGAATATGTTCTGTTTGAAACTGCCATTCGTTTGTGAAAATATGGCCTGTTATAGATCGAAAAATGGTGAAAATAGAAACACATTTTTATTTTAGTTAAGACAATCACATAATCTACTGATTGTTTGTTTAACAAGACAATTTTTTTTAGGAATCTTATCATATTACCCCTTATACATCCAAGTGATAGACCTTTTAATACTTACTATTAAGTGGACACGCACTTTTTACATTATCTTAAGCAATTCGGATGTTTATATCATGATTGACTATACATTTTCGTTTAATGGAAAATAAAGAAACGTTAAACTCAATGTGTTTTCTTTCTTTATGCAAGGTTTTATAAGGACGAAAAGTATTTTAAAAAACATCATTATGTAACAGCATTTGATAATTTTAAATCATATCCGTTTACCTGACAAAATCTATTAGGGTTTATACATTAATTGTAAGGTGCACTTGTATGTCTGGTGGAACATATCTGATATTGGCATAATTTTCATGGTAATATTCTACATAAGGAGTCAATGTTTTATTATTATGGCGAATATTGCAGTAATTTTAGGTAACATGTCTTCAATTTTGTTCTTGATTAGGCCTTGAATATTTTTATTAGAGCATATCTAATTACTTTTTGTAGCCGATAAGCTGACAAACATAGTTATTACTTAAAATAAATGCTTGTATTTTAAATGGACTTGTTTAAAGAATTAAGGAATTTCACTTAAAATTTATCTCATTTTCTTGAAACGTTCAATTTTAGTGAGTTGTCAACTTTTGAGTTTAATATGAGTAACATTTGAACTTTACACAACGTGATGTTCTGTCAACAAATTTGTAATGCGAAAGTGTTTTCATTAGATACGTTTTCTCCCGGTATTGATTAAAAGAAAGTTGATTTATAATTATTTCTAATGAGCCTGCTTACTATCAAAACGAATCCTATAGGATGCTGATTAAATGAATCAACTATAATAGGTCACCTCACTGTCTTCAACAATGCGCAAAGTCTATACCATATAGTCCGGTATGAAAGGCTCCGACATGACAAAATGTGAAACAATTAATAGGAAATCACAACGTCCTGATTGAACAATAAAAAAATATACAAAATTTACGACGACCACATAATTACAGTCTTCTGCCTTGATAAGGAGCATATATAATATGGCGAAGATGACATATGTGTTAGCGTTTATCCCTAACCTTAATCTGAGACAGATGTAAAAAACCACACGACCCCCCCCCAAAAAAAAAACCAACATAATAATATAAGTTGGCTTGACTGGTCAGATAGGCACAAATCAAAGACACAACTAGCATAAAGACAAAACACACAAAGCCTCGTCAGTCGTGTCTTCTGTTATAGTCTCTTAATGTTATTTGGGGACTTGTTGTTGTAAAATTCTTTTAATAGTCTCTGTTAAATTATTCATATCTTTTGGAGGGTGGTACAATTTATTAAAATAAAAAAAACAAAAACAAAACAACTCCAAGGAAAATTCACGACAGAAAGTCCGTTAATAAATGGAAAATTAAAAGCCTAAACACCTCAATTGAATGGATAGCAATTGTTAGATTAGATTTTGTGAAATGGATGAGACACCTGTCTATTTTGATGATTTTGGAGACCATTTGTGGATTTTTTTTCGGTTTATTGTTTTTTTTTGAGTTGCTGTCCCATTATATTTACATAGATTTCAATAGTTTATCTATTTTTGAAATGTCTTCAGCGAAGTCTATGACTGGTTGCATTTCTGTACATATCTTGAATGCAATTTCCCATAGGAACTCCTTTTACGGCTAAAACTGTACCACTTTTACCATGAAATTTGTAAAAAAATATATCCTAGAATAGAGAGTTCATATGCACTACTATTTTTTAAAAAGGTTAAAATATAGGGCTGTGTGGCATATTTTCAACGTTTCTATTCCCAAACTTTGAAGAGTTAAGACTAACACTTAAATTCTTTACTACCTTTTCCTTGACTGTAGGATTCCCACAGATTTCAATTGGACCAAAAACGCACATTTACTGGTAAAATAACCAAGTAATGTCTCTACGAGATAAAACGTACAGATCACATATGGGAACAATACGTAAACAGAATTAATTATCTATGAATTGTACATACCTCCCCAAAAGAGGCGTGGTTTGAGAAAAGCTGTTTTACAAAGTGCAACCTACAAGAAGTAAAAAGATGGTCACATAGACATTTGATAAATATAGTTACCGTTTTCAATTTTAATGACACTTCAAACAAATGGAAGTTTTTAACGACCTTGACTGGCTATAAAGCCCTTGCACGGTCGGTGATACTCCGAGGTTACTTCCCCTTTATTATCTTTATAAAAATTGGAATCATTTAAACAAATGGTGCTGATTATCATCACAACCTACTGATATGTTATCTAACATTTTGCTCCCTTTAAATTTGTATGTTATGAATTTTATTATTCTTTTTCAGATTCGAAATGGCGGAGCTAGGTATGAAATGGGACAAAGGTCATTCACAAACGTATTTGATGGTTTTGGGAAACTTCACAGTTTTACGTTTTATGGCAACGGGACGGTTTCAATGTCTGCAAGATTTCTACAGACTGAATACTATAAACAATCCTTAGCAACTAATACAATTGCACCTTATTTTCAGTTTGGTAAACTAGTTCCCCCTTATAATGAAATAGAAAAAATGGAATCGCTTAAAAACAACATGGAAAACTTGAACGTAAATGTATATAGGATACGTAATTCAAAGACCGGACAATACGAATACATGTCCGTGAATGATTTTGGAACGTTTACCAAATTGAGAAAGATACATTACAAACAGTGAACCTTATTGCACCACCAATGAAATCAAGTTCCCATGTCTATATCCCTGGATTTTCATCAGCACACCCAATCAAAGAATTCGGTAAAGAAACATATTTTACATATCAGATGAGTGTTAGCATAGTTCCTTATATGAAAAGTATCATGACTTTGTATCGAATGACGTCAGTTGGAGACCGAGAGGAAATTGTAACATGGGATATTGAAGCACAAACATACATGCACTCATTTTCTGTCACAAAGAACTATGTTATTTTCATTGGTCAGCCAGTTTCAATAAATATAATGAAAGTAGCTGAATATGGTGACATAGCAGAAGCAATGGAATATCGTTACAACGATCCTACGTTTATTTACGTTGTTGATTTAAGAACAAATAAGGTGACCACTGTGAAATATGATAAATTCGTGTCCTATTTCCATCAAATTAATGCTTACGAAGACAATAACAAGATCATTGTTGACATTTGTACACAAAATTCATCAAATATGTTTTCCATGGATTTGAACTATATTCGTTCTGTAACATTGCGCAATAATATCACTCTCTATAGTGGTATAAAACGCTTTACAATAGATATAATTACACCGTCAGTTTCTGCAGAATTTTTCAAACCATCACAAAACAATTCATTTGCGAACAATTTAGATATGCCAGCCATCAATGAGAATTTCCGACACGTTAAATACTGTTACGCTTATGGACTAGTCATAAAAGCAGATAACAAACATTTTAATAAATGGGCATTAGTAAAAAAAGATGTATGTAGAGTAGACAACGATTTATCATGGGTAATTGATAACCATTATCCTTCTGAAGCATGGTTTGAACCTACACCTAATAGTACCAGAGAAGATGACGGTGTTTTAATGACACATGTATTTGATGGCATCAAGAAAGAAAGTTATCTTGTACTTATTAACGCTACAAGTATGCAAACTATCAGTAAAGGCATTTTACCTACCACCATGCCTTTCAGTTTTCATGGCAGATTCTTTCAAAACGATTCCATATAGCAAGCCATTGTGTAAGAAACTAATGTTTTATTATTTATTCTATTGATCTAAATATTGCTGTTAATATATATAGATGTAATAACGTTTACCTTATATTTGTATTGGTATTTTTTGTGTCTCAAATCAAAAGAAAGAAAATCATGAATCTGCTTAAAGTTTGGTAAATGACCTAGTATATATATTTGTTTAGGGGCCAGCTGAAGGACGCCTCCGGGTGCGGGAATTTGTCGCTGCATTGAAGACCTGTTGGTCACCTTCTGCTGTTGTCTTCTCTATGGTCGGGTTGTTGTCTCTTTGACACATTCCCCATTTCCATTCTCAGTTTTATTGTATGAGCTATAAAGTCTTATATAAAAAGATAAATAGACAATAATAGTGCATTGACTTGACATATCAACGATATAAGGATGAGGCTTAGAAACAGGGAAATGCGAGGCTCTGCCGAGCTTTTTCCCCGTTTCGTGCCGAATTCTTATATCGTTGATATGTCAAGTCAATGCACTATTATTGTCTTTATACTGCAATCTAATAAAAACATTTTAATTGTTGTTTAATGTGTTACTTCTATCATTTGATTTAATTATTTGGAAAGTTCCCCCTTTTATAAAAAGGCCTCATATCATGCAGGCGGAGAAAATATACAACACGATCAACGAATTTGTTGTAGAATGAGCCAAAATATCAACAATAAGCATAAAACATAATGATTTATAGTTTGCAGACCAAAACTATCAACAAGTGAAACATGTTTTTTTATAACAATTGCAAAAGAAATAAGTTTGAGTCGTTAAACGTAAAACAGGTTGAATAGGTCGTATGAATAATTAATTATGATTTCAGCAATTTCTATTTAAATATTCATGAGGAAAAGTGATATCATGTCAGAGACTGTATATGACATAGAAATATACGGTCAACGCATTTTGACTGCTCAAAAGAACGAGTGCAGTATAAATGGGTGTTATGGGGCAAAACAATTTATATTGTATGGTAGGCATTTTACCTACCACCATGCCTTTCAGTTTAATGACAACTTCTTTCAAGACGAACAAATATAGCAAGCTTTTGTTTAAGAAACAAATGTTCTATTATTTATTTTATTGATCTAAATATTGCTGTCAGTATATATAGATGTAATAACTTTACTTACATACACATTGAATGCTTCTCGTACAATCGAATTTACTGGTAATTTTGTTTTTCATTTTACTGTATAAACAACTGAGATTTATTCACGTGAATTCATTTTATTGTATATTGTAAGTTGTATATGTGTAAATATCTCAGAAGTGTTGTTGTTGTTATCTATATACAATTAAAAAAAATATCGTCGCTGGGCTTCTAAAATGTCGTATATGACTTTTTTAGCTAAAAATACTTTTTGACACCAATGGTCTGGGCGGGAGGAAATCTTTGGTATTACAAAATAGCATACAGTTAGACCAATCAAAATGTGTGAAATAAGACATATTACAAAATTGCCAATGTCAGTTGTTTGTGAAGTTTGCTTCCAAAATGTTGTATGAAAACTTGAAAATCGTTGTAGAATGGCTTTGGGAAAAAAATAATTGTACATTTCTTTATTTCTGTGAAAATAATTTAAGTACTTGGATAATCCAGAAATGTCAAAGTTTTTATTTCACTGCTATTTACAAAAATGTTCAAGTTCACAAACGACATTTTGGAAGCATGCATTTTGCCAAAATTTTCAAAGCCTGTTTGTGAGATATTTTTTTCTTGAAAAATTTGTAATTTACAACATTTTAGAAGCCCAGCGACGATATGATAAATAATTACCTTTTTTTTTATAAACCCAATTGACAGAGGTTCAGAGAAGGAAACATTACAATTTAACAAACAATACTTAAGATAATGCACAGATGACATCGATACAGAATAAACCAAACAAGAAGTTTTCGTAGTAATGAACACTATAACTAGTACAAATAAAAAAGATATTCATAATAGCTACGCAGGTTCAGACGAATATGATATACGCCCATACTTTGAAGAAAATACCATTACTTGGCATGAAATAGCATAAAACAATCGACCCGCTATGCTCGGCCTTATTTTTACCTATACCGAAAATAACGTCTTCCCACTTCCCCGAGCACTCGATTCTTTTCTATGAAAATATATATTTTATTGGATTCATGTGTGCAGTTAATGTTTCTAATTTAATTCTAATTACAAACACATACTGGCATGCCAGAACAAAATAGACTTTGCATTATTAGTCCATTTTAAAGTTTTCATGGTGATATTTTCAATTTGAAATGCCAAGCGACACTGATAGTAAAACTAGCACTTAGAAATGAAAATTAACAAAGAACATAATTAATAAAAAAAGAAAATGTTAGAGAACACATAGAAATAGAAAAAATGACATAAGGCATATGCTATTGGACTAGTCTGACCACAACTTCATTAAAAAAACTGATAAAATCACTATATGTGAATTTATCATTAACCAAACTTGAAAACTTCTCAACGTCGGTTAGTTAATTGTGATGTCGATGATAATATGTATGTCAGTGTAAGAAAACAGATGTAATTATATGAAGACATCAGCAGTGTAATGTAGACAGAGGATTATGAAATATAGTAGGAAGAAACTTACCAAATAACGCTCGTACTCAGACTTAGTAATGGCCGAAGACCATAATTAATGATCCCGCTTTTCGTTGTCCACGAATATAGTTCCCTTTAATTATAGTGTATTTTTTCTTTATTTTTTGTCTTTCCCTTTCTCATACATTATTTAGCTTTTCTGGGGTGGAAATGAAAGATGAGAGCTGCAATAAACTTTTGGATATATGTTTGGACTTGTACTGTTCGTTACACACACACACACACACAAGAAAACATAGTATTTTTTTTTAATGCGACAAAATGTTATAAAGAACTGATAGAGGAATTAAGTGTGGTCTCGGGCCTAGGAATGTGTGGAAGATATACAAGAGCTTAATCACTTTCTCGTTACACCATTTCAACAACTATGTTTTCTAAAGAAAGATGTATAATAAAATCAATTTCCAGAACCCTTGAAATAAAACGTGTCTTCAATCCATAAATCGCGTTAGAGTTATTGAAAGATAAATACGACGATATAAGTACACCATAGATCATCCAGTCAATGGCGCAGCCGTAAACAAATTGTAAGCAGGGAGTCTTGGGCGGTATCTCCCAAAGGCTAAACAATTATAGTGAACATTTTATTGACAAAAAGTGTTTTATAAAATTATTTGTAAGCATGTGCTTATAATGCTTCACTGCTGCTAGGGGCAAAACTTGGGAATGTCACTTTATTTTTTATGTCAAACACATTTTGAAGTAGCATAGTACTACAGAGATTTCTTTCGTTAACATCAAATATGTTGTTACATACATGAGCGAATAGAACCATTTCAGAGATATATATACAGGCAATAAAATAAAAACATAGGAACGTTACCGTCTACAAATGTATTTTTAATGTGCTAGGATGAACAGGCATATTATTTACTTGTTGTTTTGTTTTTATCTTGCTTTGCATGGAAGTAGCAATTACCACAATCGTTTATTTGAATCAACTAAAAATAGACCTAGGGTCCTCACGTACTAAGAGAGACGTGCAAAACATCACTGATATATATGATAGTGTATGATGGGAAATTAATCATGAATTGAAATAAATAGGACAAGGAAGCCAGATAACCATTAACTTGTATGTCTCCTATTTAGACCAAGGGTTTATGTATTCCAGGTAATTTGTTTCTCTTATTTTTTGAATGAATAACCTTACTGGACCCGTTGTATCAACGTTTGGTTGCCAATGGTATCAGAAGATGATTGGCTGAGTTAAAGGGTCATAACCGTTATTAGGTCACTGAACCAATTGAAATTTGCAAACAGGTGTCACAGAAATTGACATCTTCACATTTGTTAGACGTTGAAATCTGGAATGTGGAAAAAACTCGAATGGAATTTCCGTAAATTAAAAATGAAAATTTGATAGATTTTATTTTAGAGAAACTGATTCTTAAATAGTTAGTCGTGGATAACTTCATTAAATCGAATCTTGAATCACAAATTACTGAACTCCGAACCAAATGGTAAAATCTCAAACAAATCGAACGAAAGTAAAACAACTGTCATTTTCCGGACTTGGTACAGGCAGTTTATCTGTCACGATTGTATAGAATCGATAATTAATTTGTACTAATGTAAGAATTGTTAGGTTGCTCTTTGTAAATACAGCTGTTTATTAAACCACGCCTCGTTTGGGAAGATATAGAATATTCATAGATTAATAATTTTGTTTACATACTGGGTCCCAGTTATGATCTCAATGTTGAATCTCATAGAGACATAACTTGGGAATGAAACCAGAAAATATACATGTGTATATTGTTTATATTAAAATCTGTGGTAATCCTACAGTCGAGGTATGGGTAGTTAAGAAATTTAGTTTTAGTTTACAGCTTTTACATTAATGCTAGCAAGACAAATCTTTGTTTGGCTTGCTTGCTTTGTTTGTATCAGTGTTTGCTCAAGCATGGTAATTAAGATAGGCGGGGCTTCAGCTTGTATACATCATACTTAGATTGTATTGGACGTTATGTCTGAGGTTAAGGACACTTAATTACAAAACATCACATGACAAATATTCTCACATGTTTTGTCACCTGTAAAAATACAATAATTTGTCAATGAAAGAAAAATATAAACTTTTTTCTTGTATGAGGCTGAGAAACTGGCCTTCAACATTAATTGACCTAATATTGTTTTTATAAAATATAAATCTATTAGTTCAGTCAGTTATTTCCATGTCTGTCCTTCGATTATGCAACTCAAGAAAATATTCCAAAATGGGAAAAATTGTATCGAAAAGAGAAAATCCAGTGCACCTTTTTTTATGTTAGGGTGTGTTTGAGATGAATATTTTGTCTTGAAAATGTACAAAACAAGAGTATTTGATGCATCATCTCGCTATCATTTTATATAGCAAAGCTACAGGTTGACTTTATAACATAAAAAAAAATCACAGTACTAAAAGATGAAATATAGGGCCAAGTGAAATACCTATCCAATGGATCACAAAATCAGAGTAGGTGTGTTCGAATAGCTATTTTACTAAAAGTGCTTGACGACAGTCTTTAAGTTGGATCTCTGAAAAAAAAATTGTCTTCCGTTTCTACGATTGTGAAAATGAACTGGTGTAATAGGAAGATAATTTAGACGAAGTATAGAATCCTGTCTGTATTGTATATTTACAGGTAAGGAAACATGTGAGAATATGTATCATGTGATGTTTTAAAATTTAGTGTCCTTAACCTCCAACATAACGTCCAATAAAATTTAAGTATGATGCATACAAGCTGAAGCCCCGCCTATCTTAATTACCATGCTTGAGCAAACATTGATACAAACAAAGCAAGCAAGCCAAACAAAGATTTGTCTTGCTAGCATTAATGTAAAAGCTGTAAACACTTAGAAGTTTGGGGCATATAAACGTTGAAAATATGCCACACAGCCCTATATTTTGACCTTTAAAAAAATAGTAGTGACGTTACGCGCGTTATTGCGTCAATACTGTGTATTCAACAAGTCCACCCTTATAAACAGTTTTTTTTTTTTTTTATAAATTCAGAACAGTTAAGATATATAAAACTTATATCCATAGACTAGACAGGTAAATACTATTTCGAAAAAAAGTGCAAATTGTTTTATCATACTTTACTGTAGTCTAAAATAACATATTGACAAAACGTCAAAAATATGCGCATAATAACTTTTGCAGGGGTGTTTGTGTTCTTCAAAACAGTGTTATATCCACGAAAATTCGAATGAATGATATGCTTTATATATAAAGTATTACAATATTACTGAATATGCGTTCCTGTAACGATCAACGCTATTTTTTGGTAAAAACAAATAGTGGTCATTATGGTCAGATTTTGGAAGATGTTAAGTTATCAAAATTTATAGGTTTTAAAATATAAGATTATATGATATTTTGTTTGTGTAAATTATGCTAACAAAAGTACATACATAGACCATATCAGAATCGACTTTTGCAGCACTCACACTTCATATAAAAATGCAACGGCTTCTGGCAAATGTCTTGCAAGATGTCCAATGTCAGATTTTGCCGCTTTTTACAAATAAATTGACATTTACGACGTTATTCATTGAAAAATTAGATTAGTTGCATGCTACATAGTGCTTTTCCGTAATTGTGCTTTAACTTTGCAACAGCTACATAGTTTTTTAATAATTTGCGTAGTCAAAACGACTTCGTTTTCAAAGAAATGCGATGTCTTGCAAGTTTGTCCACTGGACCATTTTCATACGTTTTCAACGTTGTCTATTCGGGGTACGCTATTTATGGTGAATCATCTGTATATTTCCTCAGACAGAATTTTCTTGATGGTCAGATACTATCAATAAGACCACAAAGTATTAAAAAAAATATGATGACTGGGGTTGTTCTTAAGTTGAGAAAAAGTAGTATCACGAGAGGAAAAAAAGAATCCTCTTTTTCAAATTTTCAAATTTGGGAAGCGTAAAACTTCGATTTTTTATTTTATTTCTCTGCAATAAGATTCATAAGTATAGAACTTGTAAGTAAAAATAAAATTGGGCCTAAAACGTGTCATTGGCTATATACGCTTCTGCACATCATACAAATCTTATAAATATATGAGATGAATTATAATTAACCTTTTATTTCTGATAATCGTTTAATTTTTTAATCTAAATAAATTGTACCGCTATTAGTAAATTGAATTTTATAAGCAAGACCCGTTTAACTTGTAATTCCCGACAAACTTTTTATAGTTAAACAAAATATATATCTTTCTCCTTTTCGGATCTAAATGGGGAAACATTGCATTTTATTACGTTTTATGTCAATTGGTCTCTGGTAGAGAGTTGTCTCATTGGCACTCATCATACCGTATATATATCTTCTCATTTCATATAGATTTATGCATTACCCAAATACGATATATTTTGTTGTTTGCTGCTTACGTTACTTTCAGTGGGAAATATTTCATGCATATTCAGTACAACTAGTCATTTTAAAAGACGTATCCATATTGATATGCAAAACAAAAATTACAAGCGAAATAAAAAAAACTTATCTCAAATAATCATTAATCGCCGTAAAACGTAAAAATTTGACGTTTCCATTCTAGGATATGTTTTTTTTCAAAACTTCATATTAGTGGTACAGTTTTAGCTGTAAAAGGAGTTCCTATGGGAAATTGCATTGTCAATATTTACAGAAATACAACCTATATAGTGTTAAAAAAAGAACATAAAGAATTTTACAAAATCTGGTTTATCTCAGAGTTTAAAAAAAAAAATAGCTCGAATTTGAATTTTTATAAATATTCCATGAAGATTGAAAAAAATCATGGGTCTTAACTATGATGACTCGTTATAAAATCACATTTTACAGTATGCATCATGATTTACTTAAAGTTCTGAATTTAAAAATAGATTCATAACATGTTCTTATTTGTAGTTTAAATTGTTAAAAAGTGCTGATATTTACTCTTCGCAGTCATTGAAACTCATTGATCCTTTCTAAATATAATTGGTAGGAGGTTTTGTCCTGTCGATAACCCAAAGTAAGCCGTACCTCTAAAGGTGTTGTTTTGTGACCGCAACATAAAAAAGTACAAGCTAGAATAACAAAAAGACTTCAATTAAAATTACAATTAGTATAGTGTCCTCTATCTTAAATATGTACTAAATATTCAACGTTGCTAGAAACAGAGGAATGATTTAGGAAATGCGAGGCCCCAGTGGCAAAAAACAGAGGAAAAATGACTACCCCTGGATCATAAAACAAAGATGTGGACTGGAGACAGAGGCAGGACTAGTTACTTTTTTTTTATAATCTTGTATGTTGGAAGGATTAACTCTACTAAACATTAAAATTACATGATTTAAAGTATAATTCTTAAATGCTTTCAATTTGTTATCAGAATAGTTTCAAACAGGTTCTAGACAGTTCATGTCAGAAAACATGCACATAGGGTAAGCTATCATCTTCTAAAGTTGATACCGGTATTGTATGGAGATGAAAGTTATGCATAGGTGTTTACATTAGTAATATATATTCAAAAAGTGTTCATTAAATTTTCAACTTCTGTTGATTTCATGTGGTTCTAAATTGTATATAAATCATGATTGTCTGAGTAAATGGTCCAAATATTATTTTCCATTTTGACAAGGAAGAAATTGAAATGATCCTACATGTCGGTCATGATCCTTCAAGAATTCTCCAAGAAACCACGAAGGGGGATAGTAGTATACGAAAGCAAATGAAATTTATCAGTCAAATATAGGGGATAAAAAATTTGTCCTTCAATAATGATAAAATTGCATTGAAGTAATAGAGGAAATATTTGGATCCAAGTTCCATATACGAGAAATTCAGGTGAACGACAAACACATGACATTGACTGATGCAGCACCTTTATCACCAGCTTAGTATAAATTTTGTATATTCCGAAGGAATACTGAATATCTTAAGGAAGGAACCAACCTACACATGCCATTGCTTTAAAACGATCATAAAAAATAACATACCAAGTGTGCAGTATATAAACAACTACAAGTATATGTACTCCTACGATGGTACTTGTGTGACACTTCCGAATCTTATTTGGTTGCATAATTTTAAATCAATAAAACTGCGTATTTTTTTTTTTTATTTTTACCGAAAAATAAGACATAATGTATTTACATGATCGTCGTTCAACAGTACTAGTAAACCATTGCTCGAAGCATTATATCAATATAGATTTTTAAGATATTTATTTTGTTGGCAATTGGCAAAATGGAAATAAAATTGCTGACAAATGCTTCCCTTGAAACGGTTAATCTTTCATCTTTCAATAAATTAAAAGTTTTGGATTATCTTTAACTTCTCCAAGACATATAATCTATAAACTATATCATTGGAAATTATAAATTGAAAAAAGACGCTCAGAACATTTCGTAAGTTTTTGATAGACATTGGCTTTTAAAACTGGTTGTCAACTGTTATGGAGATGATTTTTCAACCTAATAAGAAGCAAAATCGCGATCGTGTTTTTTATATGAAGTTTTGTTGGAAATTATTTGCAACTAATGACATTATGAATAAGGATGATTTTGCAGCCGGAAGCCCGCCTCGGTCGTTCTTAAAAAAAAAATATTACAATAGGAGAATGTTTTTGAAAAGCATAAAATACACTGGAAACGGGTTTCATTATGTTTAAGCAAGTTCTATAACTGTTTAGCTAAAAAGATCATGATAAATGAATACATGGCCCACCTAAATACAAGGTCAATCTGTACTTGTCAAACTAAGGACCATAAACGATTACACGTAAAATACGAGTATTTTGTACTTTTCAATGGATCATAAATGAATAAATACATGCACTACCTACATACATGTTCAAGTGTATTATTCAAGATATCATAAATGAATACTACATGAAGCACCCAAATAAACGATCAAGGTGTATATATATGTAAAATTTTGTTTATTGGTTCGTTAGGTGCATCACAAATTATACAACAACAAAAATCATTTAAACCTTCTTTATGTATCCAAAGACCATTTAAACCATCCTTACAGATCAAAAGACCATTTAATCCTTCTTTACGGATCAAAAGACCATTTAATCCTTCTTTACGGATCCCTAGGTATTATGATCACAAACCTATTTATATACTATATTTCTGTTTTTGCGGAACGTTGGGTGACTTTTTGGCTTGTTAGTATGTACCGAAGTTTATAAAACTAAAGCAGCTTCCCGGTTGTATGAACTTTGCATCTTCCCTAATCTTACTCTGAAACTTAGCATTCTGAAACTTAGTTGTATTTCTATTATAAGGTTTTTCAAAGAGCAACCGTGATGCGTAATAGATGTTGTTATTCCTTGGGTACACACAGTAGCTTTTCTTTTGTCTTGTAGAAACTCTGTGCGGCAATGTATTACAAAATATTGTAGTTTTTACAGTATATAGTTTTCACTGTAACTTTAGGTACATTTGAAAGACATCATAGAAACTTCCCTCTTGTAAGTGCTTCAATTGGTAAGAAGTATAAACTTGACGACTGTCTTCCTTGTCTTCATTCAGTAATTTGATATGGCGCAGATAAGCAACTGGTTTTTAGGAATTTTAGTATTTTCTTCTTTATATTACGTTTCCTATGGGTAAGCGAAATTGAATTTTAAACATGACATTCACCACTTTACTTTCAATTTTTTTTTAAATTTGAAGTGTATGACGTTGTACCAATTATTACAAAAATCAAATATTCTCGAAAACAGTTACAAAAATTTAATGTGTCGTGCGATGTATTTCGTGTTGAAAGAGGCGAAAAGATATCAAAGGAACATTTAAACTCAAAAGTCAATATTTCTATATAATTCTTTATCAGAAATACCCAAGAAAAACAAATTTGTTGCATGTGAAATGAGGTCGATAACAGGATATTCCATAATAACGTTTTCCGTTTTATTGAAGTGTGCTTACTTTGAGTTACGTAGCTCGTGTGATAAATCCGCCGCACGGTTTGTATTTTAAAAGTTAGTAATACATTAATTTTTCAAGATTATCAAATAATACAGTAAACAACGACTTATGCCTAAAAATGACAGCAAAAATAATGTCATTGGCCAATCTGTTTTTTGCAAATTGAGAAATTTTTAGATAGATGTGTTCTAGTTTTAAATTTTTCAAAACTTTTGTGGTAAATTTTTCTGCGTTGATCATCAATTTTTATGCCCCACCTACGATAGTAGAGGGGCATTGTGTTTTCTGATCTGTGCCTCCGTTCGTCCGTCCGTCCGTCTGTGCGTCTATTCGTCCGTCCGCTTCATGTTAAAGTTTTTGATCAAGGTAGTTTTTGAAGAATTTGAAGTCCAATCAACTTGAAACTTAGTACACATGTTTCCCATGATATTATCTTTCTAATGTTACTACCAAATTATTGTTTTGACCCCTATTTCATGGTCCACTGAATATAGAAAATGATAGTGCGAAGTTCAGGTTAAAGTTTTTGGTCAAGGTAGTTTTTAATAAAGTTAAAGTTACATCAACTTGAAACGTAGTACACATGTTCCCTATGATATGATCTTTCTAATTTTAATTCCAAATTAAAGTTTTGACCCCAATTTCACGGTCCACTGAACATAGAAAATGATAGTGCGAGTGGGGCATTCGTGTACTATGGACACATTCTTGTTGATCTTGGTATGTTCGCCATATTTCAATACAAGTTTACTCTGTGACTATAGATGTTTATTAATGTGAAGATATTTTGTTTAAATTGAAAAACGCTTTTCTTAATTTATATAATCCTTAAAATCTTTTCTTCTGTAATCATGTATTTCAGTTTCGGTCTTTTGAAAAGAAAAAATATCCAACACCATGAAACCATGAAAGACTAATAGAATAGACTTTAGTTACTTATCAAACCTGGAAATTTAATAGGAATACGATGTATCGTAAATTGAATTACTGATTTTAGAAATTCGATTTAAAAAAAAATGAAAACAATGAAAAACCAATTGTTCAGAGAACAATTGAAGGTCTTTCCACCAAAAAACATGTATTCAAATATGAAAGAAGTAAAATTAGGGTTAAAATGTCATTTCAATCGTCAAATGATAGCTTATTGTACACTGATTAAAAAAATATATGGTTCTTTTTCAATATATTTTGAAATAAGGGAGATCATTTGTTACGTCCGGTCTGAAAAATGTTACTTCCGATACTATTTGAATATTTAAATGAAACTGATTCGAAAAATATCTCATTCTATATACTATTATTTTAATAAGGTATGAAAAAGAGCTACTTCCGGTTTACATAAGGTCACTTCCGGTTGTTTTTTCAAGATTAAATGGTTTGAAAGATATTGCAAAAAGTCCCATGGCTTTATCATGTATATACATATGAGATAAAAGCAAAGGTCATAATCTAGAACCTCAGATCAATAAATGACCTTGAGATCAATTTCAAGGTTATAAACCAAGGATTTCAAATCAAAAGACTTGATTATATTTGGTTTATGAGCTATATTACCAAACGTGTATTTCTAAATACAAGAGAGGAGAAAACTCCCTTTTACGTTCAACGTACCCTTGCAATCAAAATTTACGTGTTGCGACATGTCGCAACTAACAATTTAAATATAGCTTTTGGGAATACGTGAAAATAAGCCAAATTCAAAGATTAGAATATGACCTTGACCATTGACCTTGACCTAATTTTCATTTTTTTGGACCAAGGACCTAAAATCAAAAGATCCTAGGTCTCTATCACTTATGGTTTACAAGATAGAAATGCATAACACTTATATCAAATGCATAAGGGGAAATAACTCTCATATGAAGCGTTCATATTGCTTCTGTCATAATAGGACAAATCATGCGAAGGATATAACGAGCAATTTTATAAAATAAATTTGTCATAATCTTTTACGGTTGCGAAGGAGTAGTGGACACAAGGAAAACAGTGCTTGGGGAGATAACTCCTACAATGAAAAGTATTCGATTATGCAGGGTAAATTTCAAAAGCGCATAAACTGTTTGATATCATATACCATATATCTAAGCGACATATTGCGAAACAAATATTTATCGCAAGAACAAAATTAGGCGGATGAAAATTTGCAGCTTTTATTTTACAGGGGTTAAAATAGAACAGCCATACACACGGAAATCTTGCCTTCGCTGCAGTTTTTCAAATTATCGTATTTGCCCTATCAGAATCTAAATAATTCATGCAAGCTTTACATTTGTTATTGTTTTCACATAGCCTGGGTCATGAGAAAATATCCATTAAGTCGATAGCTAGCATGCATTATTTCTTAAATTTCGAATTAAAATTATCATCCATCAATGTTACTGATAGCGAGAAGCCGCCCGAGGTCATCATCACCCCACCAATTTTAAAATTTGAAAATGTTCAAACATCTTGTAAATAGTTGAGATATGCACATCTAGCACAATCCCCACCTTTCAACCATATACTGTCTTGTTTGCAACGTACAGATGAATACAATGACATGTAGTGTAAATCCAAAGTAGTCATAAAATCCTTTTAAATTTCGACAAAAGAGAAAATATATATACATATACACATTTTCATTTACTGTTTGTCTGATAATAATATACATGCAATTACGGTCTTTTGGTGAGATAAATATGTGGTTCTATATATTGACCTTTTGAAAAACTGACTTGCACACTTCATGTGAAGAACCCTTGCAATAACTCTTCGGGGGATCCGTAGGTGGCATGTTGCAAGGAAATTTTTTTCTGTCCTTATCCAATATACTCTAACTTGCAGTGGCAGTCTAGAATTTCTCGACCTTAATCCCGAACGTCCTCTGTTACAGGACTTTTAAAGATGTATCGTTAACTGGTGCTCGTCTTGAACATGTATGCAATATTGACAGGTAGACGTTGAATTCGCGAAATAACAGTAAAACGATCTGTAATATTACTGGAAGAAAGAGGACCGATTCATTAAAAAAAAATACAATCTCAGTTTGATACTATGCATACCGTGATGATTATGATAGCTTTGCCAATAGTGGCGACGAACACATGATTTCATCTGACTTCAGCCTTTGTATTTGTAAAAAAACGCCATACCTAGACCATAAACGTGGTTCCCTAAAAAACGTATCGCTACCCGTATAAAATATACACTTGATAGACATCATGCCGAAGACGGAAAGTTGTAACCGATAAATCTATAAACTATCAAATTGATGCTTTTTCTCTTTTGAGAATGATAACACAGATATTTGTATGGCCTATTTTTATTAATAATTTCCTTAGTTTAATGCAAATGAAGAAACCAAAATGGCAATGTTTAAACAGGTAAACAATGCTACATATTCAAAGTCAATGAATTATGACTACAGCTGCAGGGATAAATAACTTTCCCTGAAATTAGAAAATTCAGTGCTTATAAAACAGTAATGTAGTTCCCGTTAAACTTGCATTAATTTAAAACAATCTGTAGCTTGTAAAATATACAAAGGTTTGAAAGTAAACCAAATTTGATGAGGGGAAAACAAAACTACCGAACTCAAGGGAAATTAATAACGGAATGCACTTCATGAAAATAAAAATAAAAATGACAGATTAGACGACTCGGTTTTCTGGTATCTTAAGAGCTAGTGAGACTACGAAAATATGTCGCTAGTGATTTGAGACATAAACATATTGTTTTCATATGATAACCGTAAACCGTAAATAGCATCGATTTCAAAGTAAGGTGAACTCGTTACCAATTGCAAGGCAATCATTTTCTTAGAAGTGCATGGAAGAGCACCTCACAAATTAAAACTAACTGGACTTTTATCTGCCCGTAACTGTTAGATTTGCGTCTATTTAAAAAGAATAATAAAATTGGACCAAAAGGTTTTGTTAATGGTTTAATTTTAAGTAAGAGCAAGTGAGTTTTAGTCTGAAGGCCAAAAGTAATAACTTATTCATTCGTATATTTATTATTTTATTACTTTGATTTTAGTGGTACCTGTAGTAGACAGAAAGCGGTATGGTATACAGAGAGCGTGTGCACTTGCTGGTTTTGGTGGTGGTGGACTGTGCACGGGTATGTTCAATAAGTTATCATTAAATGCAAACGCAACTTACCGTGACTGTCCCACTGGTATCTTTCGCCCATCTTTTATATAAGTCTTTTAAACGAATTTAAATCTTTCTTATTGAATATAGTTGCAAAATAAATACAGATTTTTGTCGTCGACAGGGTTTGTTTAAGGGTATAAACAAAGGTTAATCTCAGTTTAAGCACATTATTGTTTTAGTTTGAAACAAATGGCAAACCTCGTATGTTAAGCTTTTTTTTTTAATTAGATATGGGAAGATGTGGTGTGAGTGCCAATGAGACAACCCTCCATCCAAATAACAATTTAAAAAAAGTAAACCATTATAGGTCAATGTACGGTCTTCAACACGGAGTCTTGGCTAGAAGGTTTTAAGAAAATTAAATTGACTGTAGATTTCAGTAAACTTGCATCACAAAAATGCAGTCTCTCTACCATGATAAAAGTTGTTTTTAAATTATCTTTGAATTGTTTGTTAAAAATCAATTTGCTGCATATGTTGTGAAAATATTTTTATAGAACGATTTATCAGTATAGAGATACTCCTTAAAACGTACACTTTACAGGAAATTTTTTTTCCCGCTTTAAAATCTCAAAAGATAAGTTGAGAATGCATCAACGCCACAAAACTAACAGTGTGTCTCAAATTTTGAACTAAACAAAAAATAAGTATCTAACAATAAGTTAAAAAAAAAACCACCAAAAGAGCATTCCACCTCGCTTCCTTTCTAAAATGTTATAACAAACAAAGCAAGAAATAGTGAATAGATATTTTTACCAGGTAATTATATTTTCATTTAAGGTGTTGTAGGTATAGAACTGTTTGGAGAGTTTACTATACATATGAAAGTTATTGCTGTCCTGGATATAGGGGATATGATTGTAACACACGTAAGTTATGGAATCGTTTACTTCAACTCTTTCAAACATTCACTCATGTAATCATTGCTTGCTGAATTATTCATATTTCTAAAAAGGGTCTTTCAAGATAATAGAAAAAAATAAATTGTTCAAAGGAGTAGGTTCGGTAAAGCCCTATAATCAATGAAAATGGGTAAACTGTCATCGATTATTAGACAGGAAAAATAGAGCGCATACGTCGACATCTAAGATCTTTTTAAATATTGTTTGTGGTGACATTTCATGTGTCTAGTTTAAATATTTAGTTTGTCGACACCTGCGCTCTATATTTTTTGGTCTTTAATTTGGTTGAAATCCGGAAGATTTTGTCAAATTTCCCCAAAATTTCTTATACATCTTGACCTCTTTGGGATGTAAAAATCAACGCTTTAGAATAAAACTTTGACACGATTAGTTCTATTTAAGTTTCTCACATGTCTTTAAGTCACCTTAAAACATTTTTTATCTTGTAACATTGAACTTTATAATGGGGGCCAAATATGGGCCGTTGGTTTTCCCGTTTGAATGGTTTTACATTACTAATTTTTGGGGCCCTTTATAGCTTACTGTTCGGTGTGAACCAAGGCTCTGTGTTGAAGGCCGTACCTTGACCTATAATGGCTTACTTTTATCAATTGTTATTTGGATGGAGAGTTGTCGCATTGGCACTCATACCACATCTTCCTATTATATTTACTTACCGAACTTATCCTTTAATGTTGTTAAAAAAGTTTCTGTCTGATTTATGAATTGTATAACATTTTATAAAAATCTATTTTGAATTGTAGCATACTTATGTAGTGACGATATTTTAAATGTTTTTTTTTAAAACTCGCTAGTGTTTATCTTTACAAAGAAAAAAGTAAGGTATGTCTGTCAAAAAGATTAAATGTCAAAGTCTTTTTCGCTTACTCTGGAATAATATCACATGACAGTATATTTCTATAACACATTAAAATTGACAAGAAGAGTATAAACGTATTAACAATTTTGGTATTTAGCTGAATTTTGCCTCCGAATGACCAAATATCTACTCTGAATAACCTTCTGACGTGACACAACAATTACTTTTTAATTGTGACGTCAAGATTTTTTAATTATGACGAAACGGGAACCAGTGTGATTGTACGTAATGGCGGACACATTTGCATACAAGTGTAAATACGTCTATTATCATTCCACATAGTTTGTATCCAAATTTCCGTAAACAAATCGAAAGATCTAAACAGTAGCGCATGCCCTTAAGTGACGACACAATTATCCAAATCAACCATTATTAAAATCAAAAACTCTAACCTCATTATATGTCCATAGTACCTGTTCGAGAGGAGTTCCTTGCAAACTGACGATCACGCCACATCTGTAAATTAAAAAAAAATATGGCTTAATATCAATAAAGTTAAAAGTCTGAAATGAAGTTTTTACTGTCATAATTTTGCATGGCAGTCACACTGAAGTGATAACATATGTATTGGGCTTTGTAAGGTGTAACACTACCAACTTGGGCCAGGACAATGAAGAACATACTTGATTTCCATACAAATACTTAACCTTTTTTTGTACATTTAAACACTGTATATTTCTTTATGAAAACAAATTGCTACATGATGTTTTTTTTTTTGTATTTTATACTATTAGGTGTAATACCACCATTGATTTCCCTATTCTTTATTAAATTTGCACTTTTCAAAAAAATGTATAGAATTTATCTTTGTTTCAAATAAAGAAATACTTGGCATGAGTAAAGTTTTATCCTGTCCAGTACTATAGAAAAAAAAAGTCACATAACATTTCATTGCATATAAGAAAATAACCATCACTGGAAGTTAACCAATCAAATTTCTCCCCTTATTTTATCTGTGTACAAGGTTTAGTCACCATGTAACCTTAAGATGACAAAATATTCTATAGAAATCCCAAATAAAAAAATAATGGCGCTTTAAAATACCCAAGACATATGTTTATGACACAGAAATCTTTTACTGCAATAAAATGTAGGATTAATTACCTACAACTGTCAAATTCAAGGGAATATTTTTTTCGTATACAACCGGATGTGACGTACCATGATTTGGTGGTATTACACCTTCTAAATGTAACAATTTATACTCCGCAGCGGTCAGTGTGCTTTTAATGGAAATACCTTGTTTTTTTCCTTATCTTACAAGATGAAATTTGCTGCATATATATAATGTCTAGCTGTTCCTATAAACATGTGGTACATGTGGTTGGTGTTATTTGATACATGTGTTATGTCTGTTAGATTTTTCTCAAGATATACTTGAGAAAGGTCGGAAATAATAATATTTTTTTAAGTGTGAAATCTTGTCAATTGTTTACATTTCTCTATGTTTCAGCTATTTGTAGCCCTTCTTGTCAGAATGGCGGTAGATGTACCAGTCCGTTCAAATGTTCTTGTCCTAATGGTTATACAGGAGATATTTGTACAGGCTGTAAGTAATACTTTGGTTTACTTGATCTTTTAAACAGGTTATTTTTGCATCCAATCTATATACTCAATATTTTCTGTTAGCTGTCCGTGAACGGTTTATTCATTACTAAGACTGGCATCACACGTTTATGGAACACTTCTACCCGCTTGTAATTCAGTAAGGAATGGCTAAATGATAAAATTGTAATGTTCTGCTTTTGGTAAAATCATTCTGATTTGTCAATACTTTAACAGTACTGGTTTTTACAGTACTGTAACACTATTGATTTTTGTGGCAGACGTTTTGTATCTGAATAATTTTCCTTCAGTTAGAATAGGGTGTTGATATAAGTTATGTTTTATCTGATAGTAGTCACTAGTTTATAATGTATGCACAGACTACAAACTCTAATTTGAAATTCTCACAAATACTTCAATGGTAATTCATATTTAGTTTCTGAAAGATATACAGTATAAAATTGAGAAAGGAACTGGAAATATGACAAAGAGACAACAACAGCGAAAGGCTACTAATTGGTACAGTTCAGTGAAAAAAGACGGCACACTAAACTTCAAAACATGTAACTGATCTAAAAAAATATATATATGCAAAATTAAAAAGGCCAGAGTCTCCTAACTTGGGACAGATGCAAATATACGCCGGGGTTTAATATGTTTTGTGAGATCTCAACCCCTATACCTCTAGCCAATACATAATAAAGAAACACACAGCCATTCGCACAGTAAAAATCAGTTTAATAGAAGTCCGAGTCCGATATCAGAATAGGTAACAAAAGAAACGAAGCATTATGACAATGATACATGGTATGATACTAAACCCCTAACGGGAAGGATTGTGCCTGATGTTCATATGATGAAATCATAATCTTTCAGTCAGTTTAATTGAAGTCTGGAGCTGGCATGTCAGTTAACTGCTAGTAATCTGTTATTATTTATGTATTATTGTCCTTTTGTCATATGAACATCAGGCACAATCCTTCCCGTTAGGGGTTTAGTATCATACCATGTATCATTGTCATAATGTTTCGTTTCTTTTGTTACCTATTCTGATATCGGACTCGGACTTCTCTTGAACTGAATTTTAATGTGCGTATTGTTATGCGTTTACTTTTCTACATTGGCTAGAGGTATGGGGGGAGGGTTGAGATCTCACAAACATGTTTAACCCCGCCGCATTTTTTGCGCCTGTCCCAAGTCAGGAGCCTCTGGTCTTTGTTAGTCTTGTATGATTTTCATTTTAGTTTCTTGTGTACAATTTGGAAATTAGTATGGCGTTCATTATCACTGAAGTAGTATATATTTGTTTAGGGGCCAGCTGAAGGACGCCTCCGGGTGCGGGAATTTCTCGCTACATTGAAGACCTGTTGGTGACCTTCTGCTGTTTTTCTTCTATGGTCGGGTTGTTGTCTCTTTGACACATTCCCCATTTCCATTCTCAATTTCATAGATTAATAAAGAATTAATTACTAGCAGATACTGACATGTCTTCATTATATACATTGTTAGCTGTGTTTGTGATTGCATATTATATAAAGTAAATGTCACTAGACTTTTCTACATAAGTTGCAAATACACTTGCCATACAAGAAGTTTGGTTTGACAGAATTGCATTACTAAGACATATTTACGACTTTTTTTGTGTATACCGGTTCCATCAAAGGCCCACAGTAATGACCGATTAAAATGGTTAATGTAGTCTAAATAAACTACATCCACTTAAGTACATGCTTGTGACCTTGACAAATATATAGTAAATGAGTTGAGTTTAAACATGTTAACGGGCGTGAAAAGGTATTTTCTTTCATCAGTTCGGCATGTAAACTGAAAACATCTGACACTTTTTAAGTGTGGCCCAGTATAGTATTAGTACAATTAATACCATATGCGAAACATTACATTTTAATTTAATGGATATTTATCTTTACAGTAGCTGATTGCTCTCATACAAAACCTTGTTATCCAGGAAGGTGTTATGGTGGTCGTGGGTGTAGTTGTACTAATGGATTCAGTGGCGCAAGTTGTTTAGAACGTAAGTTATATGTTGTTTTTGTATATTTGTTTCTGTTATCAAGATGACATATACCAACTATCTCTGTTTATTCATATTAATTCCAGTATCTATGATTAGTTTATTTATACCAAAAGAAACACAGTAATGATGATATATTTTCAAGGACTCCATATTAAAAAATATTTCGATCTGCAAGTCTAACACCACTTGTAAAAATGAATGCCCGTTGTTGTCATGGTATAATATGCGTGTTCACTATAAAGGTCTCATACTACAAAACCAAACAAAGATACTCTAGAAAAATAATAATTAAAGGTAGTCTGTATTGCTATACGTGTAATAATTTTTAATCCCACCCGACTGGCTTGAGAATTAATTTTCGCTAGGTTTGAAGATCATTTTGCGACTAATTCGCATTCACACGCATTGTCGTCCAATCAGCAGAGTCTTTTTAATGTCTTTTTTGGTAATATAGCCATTACCAAAAAATGGCATTAAAAAACTTTGCTGATTGGACGAAACGTCGTGGTAGAAATATCGTATTCAATGCATGGAATTTCATAGCTGATTATGTGGTATACGCTTAGCTCATTGTTGAAGCAGTACGAAGACCATAAGTTGTTAATGTCTTTTGTCTAGTTGTCTTATAATTACCGGCAAGCATACCATCACTTCTTTTTTATATGGAAAAAATGAAAACACTTCATAACACACTACGGTTGAAACAAGAAATACAAAGATTGTCACAGTCATGTATGAAATCAGATATTTTTAAAGGTGTAATAGAACTATTAACAACCAAATTTGTCACTTGTTTTAAGAAAGCTTCAAGTTTCAAAATACAAAAATACAAAATTATAAGACTAAGCAACTATATCAGACGTTGACATGTATTTTGTTACACAAAACGCGTTTTAAGACTCTTTAGTAGTTTGATCAAATGTAATTTAATGTAATTTATATAAACTTTACTTTTGGAATGAAAAAAGGAAAGGCACACTACAATACTACATATTTTATAATTCGGTAAATAACAACACCTCTTATAAATTGTCTTGAATCTTGAATGATTACAAGGAACAATTGCTTTCAAAAACATATGCTTTGTTTTCTTTCCAGTAAAGAGTCAAAAGTTTAAACCACTAATTGAGAGGATTAATTCAACTTTCACTTACCACAGTTTTACTAAAAACAAAGATGCATACAATTACATGGCCGATGCGACAAACAGAACTGCTGGTGATGTTGTGTGGACGAATCAAAATAAATTCAACCAATTAGAATTTGACCTTGAAGCCGTCGTAGATACTAAAACTGTATTTCCTGACAATCCACCCGAACCTTCATATATAATGGAAAGCAAACTGGGTATTGTAGCTGCAAGTGTTAAGATAATACACGAAAAACTTGGAACAAGTAAAATCATTTTTTAATAAAAATATTTTTTTTGATAAAAAATCATTTTTTGATAAAACCAATGTTTCTTTTTTCAACTTAAACTATCCAATTTTTGTTATGTCTGTATGCAAGATAATACATGTAACTAATCAAATGATCATCAAGACAAATACAATAGCTCTTTAAGAGAGTTTGTCTCGCATTTACAATAAAAATAAAATAAGCAGTATATATCAATATACATTTCATAGTTATTAGAAAGAGTGACGATACTTTCCTCCATGCATTATTTCACACCAGGTTATTTGTGACCTTATTCTAGCTGTTTTACTTGAAACTTCTTGATTTAAAGAAATGGGGGAAATAACTCCACTTGGAGTTTCAATTTCAATTACTGGAGTGGATTCCGCATTTCAATTTTGATGGATTTTGAGAAAGTAGAAGGTCCGGTAAGACCCCCTTCTGTCCCCAAAATATAGCAGTTTTACCAAATTGTTAAAATGTAAACTTTTAGTTATTTATTGGACAGTAGAATGCTTCTGCTACATAAATATGGGCTGTTTTTGACAATACAATGCACATATATCGAGTACTAGCACCACTAAGTCATGCTAAATTACTGAAATCTTTACAATTCTATCATTTTATCTAAATTTTAGACGGTTTTCGCTTAAAACGAAAGTGGTCGCATTCGTGTTCATCCTTAATGTTGGAATGAGAGTTGTATTTTATGATAATACATAACATATATAAAAGTTTAGGATGAACACAGATGCGGCCACTTTCATTTTTGACAAAAACCATCTGAAAAGTGACATTTGTTAACAAATTTAGTAGATTTTTCATTTTAAGCTTGAATCGGATCGTTTTTAATGACTAAATCAGTTAAAATTTAAACTAACTGTATCAAATGAAATAGACACTTAAGTGTTTAAAAAGAGGTCAAAATCTTTCGTCAGATGAACCTGAAATTTGAGGCCGAAATCGGTCCTTACCGGACCTACTCCTTTTTATTATAAACAAATCGAATAACATGATTACTCTTAACCAAACAAATATTCAATAAAAAGAAAAGCTATGCATTTTTCGTCTGATATAAATTATTTTTTTGGTCAAGAATGCCATTCGATTTAATTGGTCTTATCAACAAGAATATTCAGAATAACATATCAATTTAAAAACTACTTTTAACACAAATAACTGGATATCGTTTTTATTTTTAGGATTTAAAATGTTTAAAGAAATCGTTACTGTAAGCCATAAGACCCTTTGATATTCTCCAGTTTCAGTATTTTATGTAAACAGGATTATTTTGCTACTTTCATGTTTTTTACTTATAAATGAACTTGTAACATAATACGGCATTTGTCTTTGATTATACCTGAGCCGGAATATTTTAATTTAATTTAATAAATGCAATACAATTTTGTTGATATACAATTTTGTTGGGAAGATCTTTTTTTTAAAGATTTTTTTTATGACAAATCAGAGCCGGAATATTTTGTTCTAAAAATTCACAGGCCCAAAAAATCAAATGGTATATGCCTTAGAGGAAATCGAGTCGCTCAATTCAGAAAAATAACTTTTTGTCATATCTGATCGTATTCCCAACTGGATCGGTTTTCCCATGCGCGCTAAGCAGTGGGCTAGAACGACCTACACTCCCACTGGTTTTTTATTGGATAAAAAATCACCAGGCCACTATTAAATGATGTTACAAAACATATACACCACGCCTTACTCATTTTACATTTTAACGATATGATAATGATATATGAGTCTGGATACGTTTGTAAGGTGATGCTTGCACAGTGTGAAGTTCATTTTCCCTAGCTAGAACACCTTTTGTTGATGGGCCTGATGCAGCTCGACTTCAGGAGCAAGATTTTCCCCCACTAAGACCCATTGTTGGCCTCGGGCTGTACCTACTCATTATTAGGGTTGTTGTCTATTCGACACTTTCCCCATTCTCATTCACAATATTACAGCATGAGTCTCCTGCCAACCTAAGTTCCGGGTATCGTTGTTTTGAGGACTCAAACTGAAATCAACATGAAAACACAAGAGATAAGATAAGCCTTACACGAAAACAGAGTTAAACGTAAGAAACTTTAAGGTGCTTCTATGTTTCTTTCAATTCCCAAGTAAGGTATGGTTTAAGAAGCGTTTAATGACTAAAATAATGACATGATTATCTTCTCAGGCATAATTGGTGAAAATTTCATCTTGAATTTGCATCACCTTTGCACTAAGAAGTATAGTCTCTATACAGTTTTATAAATCTTTGTCCTAATTAGATTTTCGATATAGGGTTGGTGAATTTGAAAATTTCTATGTAGCCTTATACAGATTTGTGAGTATGTTGAGCCGCTTTGTATGTATAAATCAAAAGTTCTGATTGTACTGTTCTTTTGTAGATGGTATATATACAGCAAAAGAAAAAACTCTTTCGTGTTCAGGAGTGTCAACTGATCAACCAATCAGTGACCAACGTTTCAAGTGCAACAAAAAAGATAAATACATAATTCAGTTTGACTCTGGGGACAGGTTGGTCACTTTAATATGATAACACACCTCTATCGTGTTACTCTGTGTTACTCTAGTTTACATTTATATACAATTTGAAATATCTGCCTCGCAGACGGAAATTGTATCATACGTCTTTGATAATCAATAAGGCGACATCTTTGCTCGAGGACTATCAGTATCCCCCAAAGAACTATTCTTCCAATAAGTCTTTGCTTTGAAACTGCTATTACCAAGATGTTTAGCTGTTATGAAATAAAGAATCCATGTAAGGGTGTTGTAAAAGATAACAACACTATGCAACAAATTAAACATAATTCGAACAGAAGAATTATCTTCGTAGCGTGCATTTCGATTGTGGGATGTAGTTAAAATTTACAGCACATTTACAGAAGTGTGTAAGTTAATGTAGTGTCTTTGTTAGCTTACTTGATAGCTGAACCTTCAAATCATTAATAAATAAGCTAGTAACTTCTTTTTGTATGGATTCAATAATCAAGGAAGGAACCAGTCTTAAGTAGGAACAGTATATAAATAATGTGAAAGCAGTTTTACAAATTAGTTGAACAATATATTGTTAGGTTGAAGGTGTGTTTAAAATTTCAATTTCATTTCAATCAATTACCTCTGTTAATATTTATAACAAGATTGTTTACATGTGTAAATATATATAACACTATGATGTAATCGGTATAAAACACCACTTCTTACATCTGTTTATATATGTTTATATTTGTTATAAGCGTATCATTATCATTATCTTTGATTTTGATGTGTATTTTTGAAGGAAGTACTACAGAAGGTGCAAAAAAATAAGTAAGTCGGGTCAAATATTTGCACTGTCCTTAATTTTGATTAGTTCTCTACACCTTATAATTGACTCCATCCAAATGAAGGTAGGGATAATAAGGATTTCATGGTTCAGCTAGCAAGCAATATAACAAAAGAAATAACATTAACTACATAATCAAGTCATTGTACTGTAATATTATTTATATTGCATCATTTGAACTAACCAGAAACAATAGTCTTACAGTAATAAGTCTGCATACATATCACAGAGAGAATCCAACTCTTGCTTATAGTTTGGTCATAAGACTTTATATATAAAGAGTTGACATGTTATCATAATGATTGATGTTTTTTGAAATTATTAAAATGGTGTTGGTCCGGGGATACTACAATGGTTTAAGTAATTATTTGTATCCCTATAGTTTTCAAAATGTACCACTGTGTGAATAAGGAGAAGAGAAAAGAGGGAATTCTAACAAAGTTCTTCTTAGGTAACAGGTCCGGCACTCTAGATTTCCTGACGTCATATTATATTTGCATTATAATTTTCCAATATAAAAGTCAAACATGGCCTTGAAAAAAACTGACCAATCTACTAAATGAACTACAATGCATTGTGGGCGTCTACGAGTTTACTAGCACTTAAAAAACGTGAAATTAATGGGAAAACTGTCAACTAATATAGTGTAAAAAATAATTATTTGGATTAGAAAAATATCCGAAAAAATATAAATAACGCTGGTGATTTGTGAATTGATTTTTGAAAAGTCACACACATTTGCAAATTATCTTCTTTTACTATATCTAATTATTCTAATGAATCTGTAATAATTATACTGATATCTTCAATTGAAATTATGTTTTTGCTAAAAATCTATTACAAAAGATGATGTTCGGGCTTTGAATACGCTATAGGATCCATCGTTGTTTGTCGTATTTTTGCAGGTATAAGCTTAAATATACCATAACAACTGGCGGATATCGGAAGCTTAGAAACACCAATAATTGGAGACATTCGGGAACGCAAACGTACTCCGGTATCAGCGAAGAAAACTCCATGGAGTTCTGGTTTGACTACGACGAACCAAACCATTGCATAGAAAACAACAAATGTACTTTAAATGAAATTCCACTGCAGTTACAGGAAGATATAACTAAGGTAAATTAGGATAGCAGTAGTTTATCGATTTGTTAAAATGAAATTCACAAAAATACTGAACTCCGAGGAAAATTCAAAGCCGAAAGTCCCTAATCAAAATGATAAAAAAAAACATCAAACGAATGGACATCAACGGTCATATTCCTGACTTGATACAGAAAATTTCAAATGTAGATAACCTAGTTATATAGCACTAAACCTATTACTTGTACGAATGTCGCACCAAAATCTATAATATTGATAACGATGCGTGAACAAAACAAACAGACACAATAAATGTCATAAATTGATTAAGGAAACAAATAAAGGTAAAAACAAAAACTAAGAATATGAACTTCATAATGGTTGATACATGGTGCTACTGTTATGCCTTTGTTTTTTTGTTTAAAATTTGGTTCATTTATATGTTTCGGAGTTTAGTGTGGCGTTCTTTTTCTCTGAACTAGTACACATTTTAGTTTAGAGGATAGCTGATATCCGCCTCGATGTGCAGATTTTTCTCGCAGCCTTGATGATCCATTGATGGCTTTGGGCTTTTTTTGCTCTTTTGGTCGTGGTGTCGTCTCTTTGATACATTCCCCGTTTTCGTTCTTATTTTAATTATGCGGGAATTAGTTACAATCAGTAAACTATTAGATGAGAGGACTCAGTACTATAAAATCTAAAGATCTAAGACAGAAATTGACGCAAGTGAGTTTTAACGTTAACATATATTATCGGTTAACCAATGTTGATGGTCACCGTTAATCTCATTGTCGATTTCAAGAAATTCAAATGTAAATTGAGCAATATAATTTAGTTCGTACCAGTGTAGCGCATGTTAAAAGTTTGGTTATATAACTCTATATTTTTAATCAACATTCAAAGTTTATAACCAGCCCCACTGTCGTTTATTCTAATTGGGTCATTTGTGTTTGGAAGTTTTACTTAATTTTGGTAGAGATAATTTTGAAAAAGTCAGAATGTTTAGACAAATACAAAACAAAATGTTCTATTTTGAAAAAAAGCTGTTGTTTATTTGTTTAATGTGGCGCTAGGTGTGATGATCACTTTGATAAAATAATAAACAGTTCATACACTATTTTTATTCATTTTGAACGATATATTTCATAGAAACTCACTGTAATCTTTAAGGAGGTCATATAATACCTACCTCAAGTAAATCTAATGATACATTTGAATGAATCAATTCAGTATATTTAAATGATTGTATTTCTTATAATGTGAAAAGTTACCAATCTCACCAAAATGGTCTGGATGGGTTGACAAGCTAGCGGGAATAGAGAAATATGTCATAGAAGTTTGGAAAATGGAGTATAGCGTCGATTATACAGGTTTAAGAGAACCAGATATAACAACAAAGTTCAATCCAGTTCCGGATTATATAAAGGAAGTACTTCCAGAGAATCCCATAAAGTTTCCTACTTACCAACCAACAGATCCAGGGGTTTATTCTGTGATTATAGAAGTTAATGATAGGGCGAATAATTCTAGATATGCCAGAAGATTTGTCATTTATGACAACATGTCAGAAATAGTTACTAGTAAAATTCATCGTTTGTATGCAACTTCTGCATCCAATGAAACTCATTTCTCTTGGATGACGAAGTTTAGTTCACACATGAATGTGTCATGGACTAACCATTTTGTAAACGATGTACACGAAAAGGGTCATTTTCTGGCCAAGATTTTAGACTATACGCCAAGACTAAGTGATGGTTTAAATAGAGTTGATTACAAGAAAATCCCACAAATATTTGACGACAATGAGGGCGTCAGAAACAAAACGGCTATTAAAAATATAAACTCCATTGTGCGATTTGAAACCAGGCATGGAAAAGTGAGCACAGAAATACCACCGATCGGATGGGTTCCCGTTATTCCTCTTCGGGAAAACTTTACTTTTAGGTTGGAAGGAATTGATATAGAAGATGGAGATTCCCACCAATTTTGGGTTCGAGCATTTGATATCATGGGTAATACAAAAGTGGACTCTACCGTTGTTCATTTTGATAGCAGTGAACCGTTTGTATACGAACCAATGATAGATCTTAACATAAAAGATGGAAACTATCCTTTCTCTAGCAGGTAACTTAATTTTTATTCGACTGCTTTCTATATTTAATAGCTGTGACCACCGAATTGACGCGAAAGGCTAAATCTATAAGACAAGAGGGACGAAAGATACCAAAGGGACAGTCAAACTCATAAATCTAAAACAAACTGACAACGCCATGGCTAAACATGAAAAGGACAAACAAACAACAGCACACATGACACAACATAGAAAACTAAAGAATAAACAACACGAACCCCACCAAAAAACTAGGAGTGTTCTCAGGTGCTCCGGAAAGGTGAGACACCAGTTTTGTACCGAAAACAAAGTAGAATATGTAAAATTTATTAGTCAAATTTTCGAATTTAATTTTCTTAATACTCTTAACTATCATCTTTAAATTTTTTCATTGATATGATAAACAAGTTAGTTTTATAATAACTACATTTATTAATTGGTGTTTGAAGTATTCATTAAAAGTAACATTTCTTTCAGCGTTGTTGTGTATGCGAAGGATCAACACAGTGGTATAAAGAAAGTGTCATTTAAATTCAAAATAAACAAAACAGAGGAGGTTAGAAGCGAGCATACATTTGATATACAAACACAGGTAATAAACATGCTTCTGGTGAAAGTAAAAAGGCAAGAGTGACTTATATTTTCGTTGATGTTTAATTATGTTATATAAAAATAGCGTATAACCCCAAAGGGAAAGTCAAACTGAAATACAAACTGACAATGCCAGACCAAAAACAAAATTAAAAAATAACCACAAACGACAAACAGCACTAAACGTAAGGCTGACCTGTACGAATATAAAACAAACGGGGCTGATTGCAGATGATCCGGGAAGGTAGACAGATCCAGCTCTATATGGAACACTGCCGTGGGGATCATGTTATTACAAACCCGTGATTGGTAACCAATTTGAAGTGATGTGTTAATCTGTTTCATTCAATCTATTGATATGTGTGATATTCGTCAATAAGACATCTAGACCAAATCATAAAACATGTCAAGCTCAGAATATCATATTCAACAATAGTGTTCCTTTTACTATGATGCAGAATTAGAGTCATGATTATTGATTTCAAAATATGCTTAAATTATCATAGCATATGCTGAATTGATTCTAAGATTTAAGGGTATGATAAATTCAATTTATCATATTCTAAAATCAATTAAGCTTATTTACGTCATAAATAAATGTTCGTGCGGAATCCAGGTCATAATTTTTGATATATTTATTTCAGCATATGCTTAATTGATTTCAGAACATGCTTACCTCATTTCAGCATATCCTTAGTTTAAAAAAGTATATACTGAATTGTTGAATTTAGGAAAAATATCATAAAATCAATGCAACCGCATCATACGGTAGCAACCATTTGATTTGTAGAGGGGATATATAAGTCACGATATGCTAATATAGTATTAGCATATGCTAAAATGATCTTGGTATTTATGATCATATATGCTAAATTTATCATTGTTGACATTGATAACGCGCCTACATTTATGTTAAAGCATAACAATTCAGCATGGGCTAAATTAATTTTAACATATGCGAAAAAAATTTAAGTGAATGCTAAGCTAAAATCAAATATTAAAATGCTAAAATCATTTACGCATATTCTAATTCATTCAAGCCTACCCTTTAGCATCTGCTTCAATCAATTTAGCATATGCTTGAATCAATTTAGCATATGTTTGAATAAATTGAGCATATGGTGAATTTGTAAGATTTTACATAAATGTTGGCGCGGAATCGAGGTCATCAATATTAAGCTTCGAATTTATTATCATATATACCAAGTTCATTTTATCATAAGCTTAAATGAATTGAGATAATGCTTAACTTAATCAAGCTCATGCTAAAATCAATATAGCTTCTGCTGAATAATAATTTAGTATATAGCTTATTAATTGGGTTCTCCATTGACAAACTGTTTTTTTTCAAATGATTTAACATATGCATACATTAAATGAAAAAGAATAGTAATCCCTGATTCCGCGCAATACTATACACAATCATTTCTTTGATTTTCATAAGCTTAACATGTGACTAAGTCTAAAGAAAAGTAAAGGGGGGCAAATACTGCACTTATCATGCGCCATCTTTTGAATAAAAGGTTAATCATGATTGTTTGATAATCACTTGTTTCTTTTCTTCTACTTTAGACACGAGAATACTGCAACAAACTACCAAAAGATTGTTACTGTGTTCGGATGAATGATTGTTTCATGATAGACACAAAACTTGAAATAAATAATTGTTGGATGAAGGTTCCAATCGGTGACATTGAAAATGATGTTTATGTACTTGAGGTTACGGTGTTTAACTCTGCAATGCTTCAATCAAGCATTACAAAAACAGTACGTATAATTAATCTTTTTACACGATACAGGAGGACAATCAAATTAAGCTGATGATAATAAGATTTTATTCAATCTTGTATTTAGATTGTTTAATGCAAAAAAAAAACTGTTTGGTTGAGATTGATCATCTTCATTTTATTTCGTAATCTTCAAATTAGTTAATTCTGTTCAAGCTTAGAAAGAATATTTGACATTTTATCTCATAAAACATTCATGAAAAACGTCGAAAGTATGTTCTGCCTATTGCATAAGTATCAAAGATAACCCAAAATTTATTTATTTTCAATAGATTGGAATGGTTAAAAACATTAATGGTGTTCAAGACTGTAAGTTTGTTTTTATTATTCTGCCATCCAACTTTTCTAGGAATATATAATATTCATGAAATGATAACAATCACGCATGTCTATGACATCTGATCTGTATATTTAAAGGATATGAAAACAAGCAAAGTCTTGTCTACTTTTAACAACTTGAATTCATTTTTAGCATGTTGAACATAAACTTAAACCACCTGTTAAATTTAAAGAGATATTGGTATAGGTTCATTAATTTTTTGCAGTGACTGATAAAACAATTTAAAAATTGCCAAGAGTTTTTAAGGAATAAGGAAATGTGCGACACCATTTATTGGAAAAAAAGTTTTCACTTTATAAAAAAATATTTTCAATATTTAAATACCATCGATACTTCTTCAGCTTTTTATGCAATGACTCTGTTTCCTCAATTCCTATGTTATACTGACCATGATATTCGAATATTGTATTATAAGTTTATACTGTTATTGAATGAATGTTACTGTATTGGCCTTGTTATAGATTCGAGGTTATCAGTACTGGTACCGAGACTCAACGAGTTGAGTTCAGATACAGCTGATCGATAATCTATAACCGGCAAACACAGAAACCGCCAGTTCTTAACGCTATTGTTAAATAAGTTTTTTCACCGATATAAGAAAGAAACTTAAAATCTTAAATTGCAAATCTTTTCGTATTCACGTTGGACTTTTGTCACCATTGCCAGGTTAAATTTCTAATTTCTCGTCCAAGGACTCAATCTTATGCTATTACAAAACATTTTATCTAGCATATAGTAAGTAGTTGAGAAAAACAAACCAGACAGTTGAACTATTCTAAATCTTAAATCATCTGCGTTCTGATGATTGATTAACGGAAATATAACAATGACAATAATCAAAAGTCGTACTTGAAAAGGCTGTGATATTTTGGTATCAAGACTTTACAAAACACGTAACCACATTTTTATAATATTGAGTTAAAAAGAAATATGACACAAATGTATTGTATACATAACGTTCGTCCAAAGTTAATTAAGCTTAGGCGTAAACAAAATGAAAGTGAGAGTTGTATTAACCCTTGGGTCAATACGGCTTTATCCGTATTGGTCCCATCCGAAAAGCAATAATTAGTCTTGATTTATATTGACGTCATCAGTATTGCACATGCTGATTTATTTGTATTTGGGCTGATTCGCAAACATCATAAAATAAATAGCCATATTGACCGTTAGAACCTTCCCCAAACGAGTTAAAACGTCAATATATCATGTTCAATTCATTATACTTTGCGTGGTAAGAAACCTAAATTTTTCGGTAACAAACCTGTGATCTTCAATGACAAAGGGGATCAACTTGTCATGTTTGTGTAAAAACGAATCAATAACAGAATCAAAACGGTAAATGTCAAATTATGTGTTTTGTTGTTAATTTTTAAGTCATTTGATTTCTAACAAAGATTTGTCTCATTTACAATCTTGCTATGTCTTTTTTTATATTTCTAATCACAATAAACTTCCCGATTTGCAATTTCATGTGTGAATAATGTAATATTGTCTTACTTATTGCATTTGCATTCAAATGTAATATACTGAAACTGTCCTAACTAAAAACAGAATCAATTATTTACTCTAACATTTTTAGACTCCGAGGAAAATTCAAAACGGAAAGCCCCTAATCAAATGGCAAAATCAAATGATTAAACACATCAACAAATGGACAACAATTGCCATATTCCTGACTTGGTACAGACATTTTCAAATGTAGAAAAATGGTGGATTGAACCTGATTTGATAGCGCGTAACCTCTCTTTTGTACGACAGTCGCATCAATTCCATCATATTGACAATGGTCCGTTAACAAAACAGACATAATAGGGGTACATCAACCAGCAGAAAATATTACCTGTAATGGTTTTATCGGTATGTTTTATTTTTTAATGGACTGATAGATTCTGTAATCACATGTGCGATTAAGTTTTTTATGGGTCAAAATATTATAAAGTACACAATTAAGATAACATGTTCTTATTCGAAAAGCTTCATTTAACCATTCTTTTTAGATTTCAGTCCTTCGAATATAACAGTTTTGAAAGCAACAGGCACCAGTGTCAGCATTCAATGGATTCAAGCACCAACATGCTATGAAAGGGCAGGAATATCGATTATTCTTGTTAGACCAGATAATTCAACTAAGGTTTTCAAAGTTCACAAAGAGGCAACAACCTTTGACCTTACAGGATTATCAGCAACAACATCATACTGGTTTAACATGACAACCAATTATGGAAATGATACTCACTTTGTCAGCAGTTCAGTTCCGACAAAATTTTCATTTGTTACTACTGAAGAAGGTATTTTGCATTTTGTTTTTAATCATATAATTGCATATGACATTAAATTGAGAAAAGAAGATAGAAAAAAGAGAATCCACATCAATTCTAACCAAGCCCTAAATCATTAAAAAGGGATAACATGCTCGATATATGCTGATTTAGAATTAACAAAATTTTATCTAAATTATCAAGATTTCTTCTTAAAAAAATCAAGTCTTATTACTGAATTGAGAAAGCTACGCCTTCATGCACAACTTATATTTTAAGTGGAAAAAGTTAAATGCTGCACAGTTAATTAATCTGCAATGTAGGCATTAATAATTTGGCAAACAAATAATAGTATGTCAAAACAATTTTTATTTTAAAAGTAAGATCACAATTCAGTAACCGCCAACAAATTTAAATCGACTAAATAAAGTTTTGTTTACTTGTATTTACGCTGCTTACATAATCTTTTGACACCAGAGCCTGGTTGTTTATATCTTAGTTAAATTTTAACCTTGGGTTCATTATCATAACCCTAGGTTACTTGTTTTTGTTAATCTTGGTACATGTTTATTTAGGCCTGCATGCCATATGCCCACTGATTTGAAATTCAGACTTGATGACAAAATAATCTCAATGATTAACCTTTAACTGGTAAAATAGATTTCAATGAGACAGAAAAATAACGAAACGCAAGGGATTGACGAAAAACTTTAATTAGAGGTCGTTGTTTGAAAGTTGATAAATTGTTTGAATAATGTTAAAAATGTTCACTGAAAATCTGTCTGAGACCATGATTGTTACATGTATCATGTGGAGAAATAAGCAAATAAGTTGACTATAACATATGAGAGCCATGTCGATAAAATAGCTTTGATTCTGCTTCTGTTAAGTTTTGTAATTCTGGGATGTGTTTCTAGGGTTTTCTTTTATTTTTATCTCGTTTTCTTTGATTCCTTTTGTTTGGTCAAGCCTTATTAGGCTAGCGCTATCTCAAATATACTTGTTAATATTGAGTAAATCGGAAACTTCTTTGCTTTGATGTAACAATTTTTTTTCCAGTTGACCGCAGTCCTTTATTTTTTTGCGTTTAGTAAATAAATCATAGGTTAATTAGATGAAACGATCGAACAAACCATTGTTCTCAAAGTAAAACTCGACAAGATGCTCTAAATAGTGGACTTACTATCTTGTTATCGAATTCTTTAATGTACTTTGACTAATTATGTTTTTAGAAGTTGGACTATCCGCCGGTGGAGTTGGTGGACTAGTTGCAGGTAATCGTAGATTAGTTTTAACAATATATTGCAATCAGTAAGGCTCATCACAAAACAAATGAACAAACAAACGTAATAAAACATTATATAATTAAGTCGAATGTTTCTAGATTATCTTAAACAAACACGAGTTAATAGATTTGATTTTTAATTTCTTTTGATTTAACACAAAATATATGCAGGTATCTGTAAAGACTTTAAGGAATTAAGGTTCCATTTCAAGAAGCTCACAAGTTGACAGCACAAAGTCCTAGTAATTCTGTTTAGATTAATGTTGGGCGTTTAGCTCACCCGACTTCCATATTTTTGGATCTGATCGTTGACAAAAATTCAGGAAAAGCATTCTGAAGGTAACACATTTGTACAGTTAAATTTTGAATTTTTGAAATTCTCATGTTCTCGAAAAACGACAAAAAGAAAGAAAGACGATAGTAAGTGACAATTCAAAACCTTAAGTCGATTAAAAATGTTCAAATTCTCAAAAATATAGGTCTTATAAAACGAATTCATGCTTCCTCGGGCCAAATTGACTCAAGATGATTCTGGCAATTTTGATTAAGTGATTTTTACCATATAGCTCAACAATTAATCATTTTTCACGGCTTGATTGTTTTTTGTTTTTTGTTTTTTCGATTTCGAATATTGAAAGTAATTCTTTTTCGAGAATATGAGTATTTCTTTTGTATTTTTTTGCAATACTGGATTTTCAATTACATAATTAGGTCTTTCCACTTTTCTGTGGAAAGACCGATTGTTTTTTTTTCTGATTATTTTTTTTTTTCTTCCGCCTAATTTTGTTCTCGCGATAAATATTTGTTTCGCAATATGTCGCTTAGATATTAGGTATATGATATCGAACAGTCTATGCGCTTTTGAAATTTACCCTGCGTAACCGAATACTTTTCTTTGTAGGAGTTATCTCCCCAAACACTGTTTTCCTTGCATCCACTACTCCTTCGCAACCGTAAAAGATTACGACAAATTTATTTAAATTAAATTGCTTGTTATATCCTTCACATGATTTGTCCTATTTTGACCGAAATAAAATGAACGCTCCATATGAGAGTTATTTCCCCTTATGCATCTGATATAAGTGATATGCATTTCTATCTTGTAAACCATAAGTGATAGAGACCTAGGATCTTTTGATTTGAGGTCCTTGGTCCAAACAAATGAAAATGAGGTGAAGGTCAAAGGTCAAGGTCATATTCTAATATTTGAATTTGGCTTATTTTCTCTTATTCCCAAAGACCGTATAAGATATAAACAAATTATTTTTACTAAATTGTTTATAGTTGCGACATGTCGTAACATATATATTTTGATTGCAAGGGTACGTTGAACATAAAAGGGAGTTTTCTCCCCTCTTGTATTTAAAAATACTCGTATGGTGATATAACTCATTAACCAAATATAATAAAGACCTATGGTCTTTAAATTTGAGGTCCTTGGTTTATGACCTTGAAATTGATCTCAAGCTCATAGCTTAATTTGACGTTCTAGATTTTGACCTTTGCTTTTACCTCATATGTATACATGATAAAGCCATGAGACTTTTGGCAAAAGGTATCAAAACATTTAACCTTGAAAAAAACAACCGGAAGTGACTTTTGTAAACCGGAAGTAGCAATTTTTTGTACTTTATTAATATAAAAGTATATAGAACCAGATATTTTTGGAATCAGTGTCAAGTAAATATTCAAATATTATCGGAAGTAACATTTTTCTAACCGGAAGTAACAAATTATCTCCCTTTATATTAAAAAGTATTGTATAGAAACCATACATTTTTGAAATCAGCGTACAATAAGGTATCATTTGACGATTGAAATGACATTTTAAACTTAATTTTACAACTTTCGTAATAAAATACATTTTTTATGGTGGAAAGACCTTCAATTGTTCTCTGAACAATTGGTTTTTTAATTGTTATTTGTTAGGCTTTCTCATAATCCTGATTGCTGTTATTGCCGTGCTAGTCTTTCTTGGAAGAACCGGAAGACTACAGCCTGCTAAACAACAAGTTACTGCAGGTATACGCACAATTCGAAATACCATAAGAGTACGTGGTACAAGTAGTGGGTTGAATGTGAGTATTCTTATAACTTCAAATGAAGACTTTACATACTTAATTATTATTCCATTTGATAAATATGAAAATGCTTTGAACTGAGTCTGTAAGGTAGACGAAGCAAAACGTAAAATCACAAAAATTCTGAACTCTGAGGAAAACTCAGAACGGAAAGTTCCTAATGAAATGGCTAAATTAAAAGCTCAAACATCAAACGAATGGACGACACTGTCATATTCCTGACTTGGTAAAAAACGAGTTTTAAGTTCATCGAAAATTGTACCCACATTAAAAGCCGAAGTATCTTTATTTTCCTCTGTTATGTCTTGTGTACTATTTTTTAAATCCTTTAAATAAGTTAACAGATTAATGATATTCATTTATATCGTATTTCAATGTTCAAAACTCAGCTACAAAATAAGCCAAAGCGAAATACAGGGATTCCACATGTGCTTACTCCTCCGATATACCTGAGATCACCCCCAGTTTTGGTGGGGTTCGTGTTGCTGAGTCATTAGTTTTTTATGTTGTATCTTGTGTACTGTTTATTTGTCTGTTTGTCTTTTTCTTTTTTTAGACTGGGGTTGTCAGGTTATTTTCGATCTATGAGTTTGAATAGCCCTCTGGTATCTTTTGCCCCTTTTTTCAAATTGTCAAGTATGTTTTTTGATATGTCATTTCATGTTTGTAATGTATTTTAGGGTTTTAAGTATCAATCATTTTATTATATAGAACCGTGCTTTTATTTCAAAAGAAGACGATGACATATATTTCTACGGTGGTATGGATACCAAAGGAGAGAAATCTTGGGTTTTGTCCAGAAAGGATATTTCTTTAGAATCAGAGCTTACACGGGGACGATTTGCAATCATATATTTAGCACAATACTATACGCACCAAGAAGCTAAAACAGTTATTGCTAAATCGCTTAAAGGTATTGTATAATTAACCTATTTTTCGCTTGCTGAGGCATTTAAACTAAATGCTAAGGGTTAAAATACTGTTATATATCTGTAAATAACTTTTGAAACTACACTTGCTTTAATACTTCTATTGAATACAGGTACACATTTAAGAACCAACTCATCAACAAGAAATTTACTTTGGACCGCACAGTGAATCAAAAACTAGTCAAGTATGCGTATCTGATGAAGGCTGATGTGCATTTAACCACTTAATATAAAAAAGATGTATGAATGCCAATGCGACAACTGTCATCAAGAGACCAAAATGACACAGACATTAACAACTATAGGTCACCGTACGGCCTTCAACAATGAGCAAAGCCCATTCCGCATAGTCAGTTATAAAAGGCCCCAATATGACAATGTAAAACAATTCAAACGAGAAAACTAAAAAACCAAAAAACAAATATGAAACACATAAACAAACGACAACCACTGAATTAAAGGCTCCTGACTTGGGATAGGCACATACATAAATCATGTCAGCGGGATTCCAACCCTCCCCCTAACCTGGGACAGTGATATAACAGTACAACATAAGAACGTACAGTAAAAATCAGTTGAAAAAGGCTTAACGCATCAGATGGACAAAAATACAGGGGGCGTGGATGGGTACTTGTACATTGTACAATGCGTCAACAAAAAGACACTAGGAACATATCTGAGAGTACTCGCCGTTATCTGACAGCTGGTTCAAAGCCAATAACAACTAATAATTTTTTTTTAGTTAAGATATACAATCGTAGTACTAATTTATCGTAGGACATGTTGGAAAAACCGTCCGTTCGGAACATATCTTAATTTAAAAAGTTTTATGCATATAAGCCCAGTTCCTTAATTACATTGAATATGCTGTCCTATAAAATTATCTTTTGTGGTAAAAAAACATCCAAATTAGTAAACTACTGTAACAGCTTTGAAATATCATTATTATAGTGAAAATGACGTCATAAAAATGTGCTGCAAATTGGCACATATATTAGCGCCGTAAACCATCATAGAAATCATAGCTGCCTGCATTTGGTGTCTACGGCTTTATCTGAGCACGCTATGGTTTGGAATTTTATCAGTTGCATCACGCAAAAACGTCTCTCATCCATTCAACAAATAATACTCCATAGTTTTATTTGACTTATAAGATCATTTAATTGTGTCACTGCAATGATGAAAATGTTTCGGCATGCAATGTAAATATGCTGCTGTAAAGGATCGTGTTTTGCAATACTAAAGATTTATAAGTAATTATCAAAGCAATGACTTTAAAATGAAAGAATTGTAAACATTGTTTATTACTTATTGTTTGCAAACTAGAAGAAAGTCAGTATTTAATCGTAGTTTGCAGGGAGTACAGTTGCTTTAAACTTATACTAAACGCAATCATATATTATTACCAATTCTAGATGACCAGAATGAGGAAAACGTGGTGAAAATGAGAGCTAAGATAAATTTCTATGCGACTAAAGTGGGACATCATAAAAATATCTTGGATTTCATCGGTTCAGTTGAAGATGATGTCCGTGAGTAAATATATATAATTCATTTCATTCAAATGACTAATTTAGTAATTATATGATTTAAAAGTGATTTAGGGCTTATGACTTAACATATTTAGATTCGCGCGTCAATGATGAGTCTTTTATCGACGAAAACCGCGTCTGGCGTAAATATAAAATTTCAATCCTGGTATCTATGATGAGTTTATTGACAGGTAAAATTCTTGAAAAAAATGTCCATTCAGCTTTGAAATATGTTTTAAAAGGAACACGTGACGCGTTTTTCTTGATTCTAAAAAAAAAAACCCAACCACAACAAATAAACAATAATTTAAATTCACGACAGGACTTTGGCTTAAAAGTTGACACCTTAGTTTCTTAATAATTTCTGAATTTAACAGCGGAGATTTACGAAAGGGTTTGTGATAAATCAGGTAAATTCATAAACACTAGTAGTGGTATTGACCTCGTGGTGAAGTAAATGAAAATAACACTTGATTATTTCGTGCCTCAGAAAGAAGCACTTTTCTGAATTAACCTTCATCAGAAACTTTCCAATTACAACATTCGAAAGCCAAGTAAGAATAATGATATATGACCAAAAAGTATATAAAAACGACAAAATTTTTGAAAGCTCAACTTTGTCTGAGGGAGTTGAAAACTTCAGTTAGTTTCTTTAAAACAAATGTAATTTATCAACGGCCAATTTACAAAAGATTTGTTTAACTCCTACAGTAAAACATGCTATTCCCACTGACCTTCGATTTGATAATTCGCATTGAAAATGAATCAGCTGATAAAAGTTTGAGAAGACTTCACTAAACAATCAAGTTGCTTTGTTTACTTGGTAGGTGGTCCAATGATGATTCTAGAATACTGTTCGAAAGGAGTGTTGAAAGAATTTCTTGAGTCTGCGAGATCAAATATAACAGTAGAATTAGAGGAGAGATTGTTCCGAATGGCATTTGGTATTTGTAACGGAATGGATTATTTGGCCTCTAACAAGGTATAATTTATGGGTTTATATTTCAGTTATTTATTATGATTTTTTTTCTTTGTAAGATAGTTCAATCAGAAACAGCCTGTCATGTAAAAATGCAAATGCCAGTCCTTAATTTAGTGTATGATATACAATCAAACAATTTATTATTTAGAAATTAACAAATGAAACTATATGTGTTCAAACAAAACTATTTATGTTAAACTACAGTAGAGGAAAACAACTCATAACCATTCAGATACGAATATTGTATTTCATGTTAAACAGATAAAAAGGTGTAATACCACCATATCATAGTACGTCTCATCTTGATGTATAAAAAAAAGGTCGAAAAATATATTCCTCTTAAATTTGACGAATTCAAGGAAATTTATCCTACAATCATTGCAGAAAAAATATTCTGTGCCAAAAAAACATATATCTTGTGTGTTTCAAAGCATCATTATTTTTTCATTTGGTGATTCTATAGATTAATTTGGAAACTCGAGGTTACATGATTACTGAAGCTTGTACATAGATAAAGAGGTGACCTTTTGATTGGTTAACTTTCAGTGAAAGTTATTGTATAATATGCAATGAAATTTTATGATTCATTTTTCTATAGTAATAGACAGGATAAATCTTTACCCATGCAAATATTTTTTTTTATTTGAAAAAAATGACAAATTCTTCACAACTTTTTTTAAAAGTACAGATTTAACAGACAAATAAAGGAAAATCAATGTTGGTATTACACAAAAATAATAAAATTAGATATGGGATTGAGAGTTTTACATTTTCAAAGATGTTTGCTTCAAAAGAGTCATGAATCAATAATTGATGATAATAGAATGAAAAACAAAAGCGATTTAGGAGATATTTGTTGAACAATCAAAATTTATAAGTCAAGCTATCGCATTTGATTGTTAACGGACGCCTACATATCTAAGTTAAAGTTGTTGTATTACACATGTTGTAACAAATAGTTCCTGTTATCTGGATTCTTATTGTTACCTCACATCATGTTCAAGTGGTGTGTATTTTTATATTTTATTTCTGAGTATGTCTGTCGGTGTACGCGAACGCAGTCTTCTTGTTTTATTTGTGGCTTGCAAGACAACGTTTTTTCTACTTCATTTACACACAAAAAGGCTGAAAGAACACGACAGAAACCAAAAACTCATTTATTTGATGATGTCTTATAATGTGACAAGATCCATTTACCGATCCATTTTCATTCGTGACTATTCATAATAGGGTATCGATCATCAACGTATTCAGGAGTAAACACGAAACTGTCAGTAGCGACTTTTAAGTTCTAACTTGTTTTTTGTGGGATTCATTTCCTGTTGATTGATCTTTGTGTTGTTGTGTTCTGAGTTTTGCATGTATTCGTGTGTAAAGCATAATTGTATGTTACTGATTGCGTTACGTTAGGTCTTTATTGTTTCTCAGTATCTTCTCCCAATGCCTTACTTCGTCGGGGTGTATCTCCTGCTGGTTCTTTGTACTGTGATAGTTCTGATTACCCGACATTCCATTTATTTGTAATATTGATCCATGTCAACGTTAAATTTAATTTCAAGTGAAATCAGCTCGTGACAAAAATCTAACATTATCAAGCAAATACATTTTTGTTTTATATAAATATTAAACTCAAGGATATACTGATTCAATGTATATATCGATGATTGTATGATAATTTCCTCATAATTTAAATAATTCGAAAAGAAATTCATGTGCAGCATTTTGTAGTCATGTTCATACAACATCTGTTCCTGTTTTATTGTTTTAGTTTTGATTAGTGATATAAAAAGTTTTGTGACTTAATTTTTTTCTAAATTTAATAACAGGTAGTACACAGACGACTTGCTGCACGTAATGTGTTACTCAATGATCTGCATGAACCAAAGCTCACTGGATTTGGTCCCGATCCAGATGCAAATCAAGAGGAAGATGCGAAAAACAATGTAAATTTGCATTTTTGTCGAGCCTGCAACTTTTGTTGCAGAAAGCTCGACATAGGGATAGTGATCCGGCGGCGGCGGCGGCTACGGCGGCGGCGTTAGCTCACTTCTTAAAAGCTTTATATTTTAGAAGGTGGAAGACGTGGATGCTTCATACTTTGTATATAGATGCTTCATGTTACGAAGTTTCCGTCAGTCACATATCCAATGTCCTTGACCTCATTTTCATGGTTCAGTGACCACTTGAAAAAAAGTTCAAATTTTTTGTAATGTTGAATTCTCTCTTATTATAAGTAATAGGATAACTATATTTGATGTGTGCGTACCTTGCAAGGTCCTCATGCCCGTCAGACAGTTTTCACTTGACCTCGACCTCATTTCATGGATCGGTGAACAAGGTTAAGTTTTGGTGGTCAAGTCCATATCTCAGATACTATAAGCAATAGGGCTAGTATATTCGGTGTATGGAAGGACTGTAAGGTGTACATGTCCAACTGGCAGGTGTCATCTGACCTTGACCTCATTTTCATGGTTCAGTGGTTATAGTTAAATTTTTGTGTTTTGGTCTATTTTTCTCATACCATATGTAATAGGTCTACTATATTTGTTGTATGGAATGATTGTTAAGTGTACATGTCTAGTGGGCAGATGTCATGTGACCTTGACCTCATTTTCATGGTTCAGTGGTCAAAGTTAAGTTTTTGAGTTTTGGTCTTTTTATCTAATGCTATATGCCATAGGTCAACTATATTTGGTGTATGGAAATATTTTATGATCTTTATGTCAGTCAAGCAGGTTTTATTTAACCGTGACCTCATTTTCACGGTTCATTGCACAGTGTTAAGTTTTTGTGTTTTGGTTTATTTTTCTTAAACTATAAGTAATGTGTCAACTATATATGTTGTATCGAAGCATTGTTAGCTGTACCTGTCTGCCTGGCATGGTTCATCTGACCTGGACCTCTTTTTCAAGGTTCATTGGTCTTTGTTTAGTTATCTTGGTTAATGTAAAGTTTATGTGACAGTTGTAATAAAGCTTAGCTTTATACTTAAGACTATCAACATAATATCAATGATTAGTATAGAAGGCGAGACATTTCAGCGTGTGCACTCTTGTTATATTAAATTTAAGTACCTGATATAGTGCACTATATAATGTTTGAAACGGTTCTATCAAAAAGGTATTGCATTATAATATTATTGATAGAAAACAAGTAACAATTAAAGACACAGCTTACAATTAAATATGACATTGATGTGTCTGATGTATTTCACTATATAGTCTTAGAATCTAAGACTGATATTTAAAATTTGGTTTGTAAAATAGGAACATATACTGGGTTTACTCCCATGTTTCGTTGCAAAAGATAATACCTTTGCTTATTACAAATCTGATGAGAATCATTGATTGTACGCTTCACATAGTTGTATGCTTGATCGATGTTTCAATCACTCTTTTAGGTAGTGATTATACCTTTTTATTTAAAAATGTAATATGTAAAATACGATATGACCTCTATTATTACATTGTCGTATGTTAAAATGTAATCATAAAAAAAAAAATGAAAATTGCACATTTTTAATTATATCGTATAGTCACTTGTTAATTATTTTTTAGATATACAATCCGTTTTTGTTTTTATTTTATTTCATAATGTTGGATATTGAAATTTGAATTATTGTCACGCACAACTGTTATGACCACTACTCGAACCTATCATATCATGTAAATATTCAGAGATGTTAGGTTTCATTACAGCATAAAACTGAAAAAAGGAGGCTCGTGAGGTCTTAAAAAGAAAACACATCTTAACTAAAGCTCCGTTGTCACTTAATAAATTTAATTTCTTATATTTGACTGAGATTAATATTATTTCTATAATCAATCTTTTGCAGGAAAGAGTACCGGTAAAATGGATGGCCCCAGAGTGTATGAAAACCACTGCATATGCAAATGAATTGAGTGATGTTTGGTCCTATGGCATCGTAATGTGGGAGATATTTTCTCTCGGTATGTATTAAACGGTCTTTCTCCATCATATTTATATGCTGTCAATGAGTGGTTCTAAACCTGTGCTAGAATAACGTTGAATATAAAGTGCCATCGTTATGTATATCATATAAGTTATTATATTAATAATACTAGCTAGTATGTGTATCAATTAATTGTATTACGAACTGTTTACTTTTAACATTGGTATCTTATTTGTATCAGGTATTCTGCTTTTGAATAATGCTTATTTTTTAATCGATGACTGTCTTGAAATACTACTCTTATGTGATAACAGTTTGAAATAAACTTACAAAAGACTTTCATTTCATTTCTGTAGTTGACGTGGAGGGACATTCATACATTTTGAATGATATAAGACATCAATTTTTGGAAAAAGATCTGCTAAGAACAGAATAAACGGCTGAAAATTTGCTAGTTGCTGATAATATATTCAACAAACATGTTAATATATTTTTTCGGTCTAAGAAATATAGATATAACAGCAGGAATAAGATGTCCTTATTACTGACTTTTGAAAAATCCCGAATATATTTTTATAGGTGAGACTCCTTATCCAGGTGTGCAAAGTAGAGATGTACCTGGTATGGTCAAACGTGGTTATAAGATGAAGAAACCAGAGCATTGTGATGATGTGTATGTATCAATTTTAAGTCCTTTAAGTTGTGAAGCACTATGTTCTGAAGTATGTTATCAAAATTAAGGGCGAAGTACAGGTGAAAATTTTGTTTCTTTTCATATCATCCAGATAAGTATGCATTCTCTGTTTTTGTCTTTCTTTGAATCCTTGGTACACATGTTAACATCTTGTTCTGATATATCTTTTCACTGTTACTTCTTTTACATTATCTAAAAAATGTAATCAATCAACCTCGTCTCAACAGCCGTTAACATGTTACACTCATTTCTGAAATGACGACTGTTTTGCATCATAACTAAAATTATGCCAACTGCAACCGAATACTGAACACTGATTCCAACAGCGCAGGCATATGGAGTAAAAATAAAATCTAGTTGATTTGATATCCTGTTTTGATGTCCTTCTTATGTTGTTCTGCTTACATGGAAACTATTTTCAGTGTTCCAGTATTGATTTTAAAATTTTCCTTTTGAAAGTTTTACTATACACGACTGACAGGGTTGTATTTCCTTCCAATTTTGCTTTAACTTTTTGGTATTTAAATGTTTCCTACGTATTATATAGCTTATTATCCCATGTGTAGCACGACACGAAATTGATAATGCTTTTAGTTTCAATAGATTTTTTTATAGTTGATTAGGAAACAAGTTTTTTCAACTTATAGTAATCCCTCTCCACTTTGTGGGTGCGAGTGCTGCCTTGTAGAGGCATTACAAGGGTGTCTTTTGCATGCACGAACTATTGCTTTCTCTTAACACGGGTCAGCCATTCATCGCCCCCTTCCGACGGACTATCATCGTTTCTCAAGACCATAATCGCAATTGGTGTGAAGAGAGAGCCGAAAATTCAGTCCCTGAAATTTTCTCCCCGGAACCGGGATCGAACCAGGAACCTTTGTGTTAGTAGTCCGATGCGCTAACAACTACACCATGGATAATGCTTTAAAGCGAAGTTTTGGTACAGTGCTTACTATTAATACTTAACATGGAATATGAAAATTCAATTACATTACATTTTCTTTATGAAATCGGATAGTACACCAGCTCGGAAAACCTCGAACAGCGATATACTACCGTTGCCTTTATATTGTATTCACAAGTGATGTGAAAAGAAGGTCAGACGATTTGTGACCTATATTATCCCTGAAAAACTTAATACCTGAACATTTTGGCCTTTTAATGTTGAAATGCACATCTTATGCAAATAAATGGTAACGTTAGTGCTATACACATTAAATACTTTAAATCAATTTTTAAGTATACATCCAAATCCTCTTTTTGATGACAAAAACAGATGCAAGTGAGAATTTCGAATAGTAATAAATGATCTAAAAATACAACTAAAACATTCTTTGGACACATTTTGTAGCACTTATGTTTGAAAAGTAAGATCATGATTCACATCTTTTTGAATATACTCAATATATACCATTTACCTTTTGCAATGATATTGTTGTTTCAAATCTATATGTTTCGGATCTCGAACTTATTTTCCGGCTTCTTTCGTTCATAATGAATGGTGTAGTTGCCACAAAACCAAGTAATCAATATTAATAAAATGTGTTCTCTGTTTATTGATAAATAGTTTCTACAAAATCATGCTGAAATGTTGGCACTATGATCCTCGTAAGAGAGCTGGATTTTCTCAGATCAAGGAGGAATTGAATAACCTGTTTACAGAAGCGCCTGGGGATGACTACTACTACAGAACAAATGAACTATGATTTGATGTTGCCTTGATTTGATGAGTGTATATTTCTACTTAAAATTATTTGACTTTAATTGACAAAAAAAACCCAACAACATTATATATATTTTATATAATTTTTTTTCCATTTTTGTATTGCTTATCAAGGTGAAAGTTCGTTACTAGTTATCTTACTAAGGATCTACATTTATCATTTTAACTGTTGTCTGCGATATTATTTCATTATTTGAAAACCTTTTTTATGTTATTGCCTAAAAGCTGAATTAGAATAGTATTGTTTTGCTTGAACTATAATTGCGTGAATAAAATGTTTTCTACCTTTGTGTAGACTTTATTAGCGAAAAGGCCAACAATTTATGAACTATATATCCGTGTACACCATTTTACTTAGTTTTTTAGATGTTTTCATTGCATGAGTCCAGTCTTGTTGAAATAAAATTAGCGAAGATCTTGAATCCTTTATTGGTTAATTTAAAATACATATATAAATAAACTCATCATAGATATCAGAACTAAATTTTCTATATACGCCAGACGCGCGTTTATAAGTAAGCAATGACTGTGGTTTTTAAATTTGAAAGATGCTTTGTGTGCTTATTTGTTAAATATTTGACATCCTTAGTTTTTCGAACAAATCAAAAATTTTGTAAACAGGAAATTTATAAAAATGACCATATTATTGATATTTATTTCAACAACAAAGTGTTGACTACTGGGCTGTAGATACCCTCGGCGACGAAACGTCCACCAGCAGTGGCATCGACCCAGTGGTGTAAATAGTTATCAAAGGTACCAGGATTATAATTTAGTCCGCCAGATGCGCGTTTCTTCTACATAAGACTCATCAGTGACGCTCATATCAAAATATTTATAAAGCCAAACAAGTACAAAGTTGAAGATCATTGGGGATCAAAATTCCAAAAAGTTGTGCCAAAATCGGCTAAGGTAATCTCTGCCTGGGAATAGAAAATACTTAGTTTTTCGAAAAATTCAAAGTTTTGTAAACAGGAAATTTATTAAAATGTCCACATTATTGATATTTATGTCAACACCGAAGTGTTGACTACTGGGATTGAGATACCGTCTGGGACGAAACGTCCACCAGCAGTGGCATTGACCCAGTGGTGTAAATAGTTATCAAAGGTACCAGAATTAAAATTTATTACGCCAGACGCATGTTTCGTCTACATAATACTCATCATTGACGCTCATATCAAAATATTTATAAAGCCAAACAGGTACAAAGTTGAAGAGCATTGAGGATTCAAAATTTCCAAAAGTTGTGCCAAATATGGCTATGGTAATCTATGCCTGGGATTAGAAAATCCTTAGTTTTTCGGAACATTCAAAGTTTTGTAAACAGGAAATTTATTAAAATGACCACACTATTGATATTCATGTCAACAGCAAAGTGTTTACTAGGCTTGAGATACCGTCGGGGACGAAACGTCCACCAGCAGTGGCATCGACCCAGTGGTGTAAATAGTTACCAGGATTATAATTTAGTACGCCAAACGCGTTTTAGTCTACACAAGACTCACCAGTGACGCTCATAAAATATCTAATTTTGACTTTCTTTGAATTGTAATACTCCTCAAAAATATCTAAACAATATTTTGATTACGCTAAATCGTACATTTGACTCTTTGTACCGTTATACCTTTTTATATATGACTTTGTTGAAATGGATGTTACTATTTCGAGTTTCAATTTATTTATTATACTGCTTTGATTCGTTAGGAAGACATAATTGAAAGCTTAAATCATTGAATAACTGCGCGTGTTGTAAAAATGTTTTAACAAAAGGACAGATTATTGGATTATATCTTCATTTTCTGAATACAACACTTTTAAAACACAATAAATTTTGAACATTTTATTCATAGAACAAATGACCGTATCATTGGTATTCTAAACATTTTTCTACTTTATAATACATATGAACAAGAATAACTGTCTTTAAACTAAATGTATAAATGATATACGGAAATTTCTGAAAGATAAATGTTATTCGTTTCAAATATGATATAAAACCTTTAAGTAATATAAGTTAAGACAACCATATGGAATGACCTACTGCTATGATTTGATTTAATTAAGTATCCTCAGGCTTTCAGATTAATATTTAAATATTCTAATACAATTGCGTTCATATCTACAATCCAGGCTGACTATGGATACCCGACAGCTTTGTTTTTGTCTGCCATTTCCGATCTAATAATCAAATTGCACACTTACATGACGTAACACGTAGACTGTAAACAAACATCCAATGCATTACACATGTTACATTAACATGATAATGGAGAAATCAGTCTGCATAATACATACTGTGGCGTGTAAGTTTCTTTTGGTAAATTTATATTGTGGTTTATTCACCAATATATGTATTACACAATTGTTCTATTCTCATGCCTTCAATATTTTAATACGCAGCATGCAGATCTTAGCGAGAATTTAGAAAAAACAATATACACAAATGTGAAATTCCTTTGATGCTATAATTTTCTGCTAAATATAAAAAAAAATTATAATATAAATTGCAGCTTGTAAGAGATGAAAGTGACGTAAATTTATTTTGCTGCGATAAATTACTAATGTTTCATTTTCAATGTACGTCTGTTTGTGTTTCCACTAATATTCAACTGAAATATATATATAATTGATATGCTGTGATGAACTAAAATGTCAATTTCATAGAATTATGCCCTTTACCTTTAAGACTGATATCAAACCCCCTGACCGTAGTTATAATGAAATGAAATTCCATACTTATAAAAAATGAAGATGTGGTATGATTGCCATTAAGACAACTCTCCACAAAAGACCAAAATAACACAGAAATTAACAACAATGAGCAACACCCATACCGCATAGTCAGTTATAAAAAGCCCCGAAATGACAATGTGAAACAATTCAAAAGAGAAAAATAACGGCTTAATTTATGTAAAAAATGAACAAAAACAAATATGCAACACACACTACAAAAGTCAAAAGGTCTGAAAAGACCAGTTTGTGTCTGAATTTGCATGAATTTTTACTCAACATTCTTAATTTGTCTGAATAATTTTATTTTTAAAAATTCTTGACATAGAATGAATTTGTCTAATAAGGTTTTTGATTTTTCTTGACAAGTGTCTTGACAGTATGAACATTGTCTTAAAATTTCTCGACACTTCCTGTATCATCTGATAAGAGTCTGGATTAGTCTTGACTAATTCTCGACTGTCTTAAATTTGTCTCGATCTGTCTTGGCATATTCTTGACATTTTTAATAATGTCTGAATATGTCTTCACACATTCTTGACATTCTAAATAATGTCTGAATATGTCTCGACACATTCTTGACAGTATTAAATATGTCTTCACACTATCTCAACAGTATAAATTTCGCCTGAAATGTGAACAGACTTATTCTGGACTGTTTATGACATTCTGTTGATGTTATATACTCCTTTTTATTACGGCTAAACTGAATTTTGAAGAATGAATACATTTGGTATAGTAAGATACCCTTTTGGTGCAAATAAGTTGGGATACTTTGAATAATCCCCTATGTAGTTTAATTTTGATTTATTTTTATTAAACGTTTAATTAGTTGTTTTCACTTTGAATATAAGTCGAAGTAACTGACAAACAACATTTAGATTTTTGCCATTCACAAAACTGCCAATCATATTTGCTTTACTCAAGTAGGTGTCTTAAAGGCAGTTTTAAAATGTGACCATGTGTCTCTTTTGGATCCCACAATTCATCTTTTGGGTTTGTGTGGCTGAAAAGAGAGGGGGGACTTTTGTGTAGGTAAAAGAATTCGTTCTCATCTTGATTCAAAAACCTTATTCATTTTTAGAACAACCCAAAAACATTTTTTATTCCAATTTGAGTGTTGAATTTTATATATTTTTTATTATCAAAAATAAATATTTGGGATAACTCCTTCCTAAGAAGAAACAAAAATGTTTAGATCATTTTTATGCATGTCTGTTGAGATCCATTTCACAAGATCAATGCTTTCTATAGAAATCATTAATGGGATCCATTACAAATACATTGTTTTTTATTATTCCTGGAGTAGATAATAATATTCTTTTAATCTTTGGGAATTATTCAATTTGTTTTTATGTTAAAATAATTAACTTCATAATTTTGATGAAAAAAATCCACTTTTATTCAATTTTGTTCATCAAAATAATGATTTTCATAATTTTCATCTATCAACAAACTTTTTAAATTGTAGTGGCTTGGTTGGTCAACTGATAAGTTGTATGGGTAATTACAGGTAAATCAGTAATTTCTATTTGACAGTTGCATGTACTCTGGGTATGGAATACGGGGAACATCCTGTCCATGTGTAATACTTAATATATATTCCAACAGATGACATATTACACAAATTTTTCTTCTGTTAAATGAATGATTTGTATCTCATCGTAACTTGCTATTTATATAAACCACATTTGTATACAATCATTATTTACCATATTAATATTGAATATTTTGAATGTAGAATGAACTATGTCTACAGTATGATTAGTTTTAATCATTTAATATATAAAATTTAGGAATCAAAATTTGCAATTTAAAATAAAAGACACACTACTTAAATTGTTTAATATCAAAACATTCACATTTAAATTGTGTTATACATTAGATTTTATAACCATATTTGCATTTGTAAAAATATTTAGATACCAAAATTTTCAATTATTTTACATGCCCACTTTTCATTTTATTTATAAGAAGTGAAACAACAGTATACTATATAAAGAGAAAATTTTATTTTATCATGAATTGGTCATGATTTGTAAAACTCAAAACTGTCAATTAAATTGAAGACACAATTCAAAATGTTCAGAATATTTCAAGCCATACTGAGAAAAAAGAAGAATGTCGAGAAATTTTAAGACAGTATTCAAATGTCAAGAATTTGTAAAGAAATGTTAAGACCATATTTAGAATGTCGAGAATATGTCGAGTGAATCTCATACAAATTTAATATAAATGAGAATTTGTCAAGAAAAATTGAGACACAAGTCATACTTTTGGAGAATGTCGAGTAAAAATTCATGCAAATCAAGACAAAAACTGTCTTTTCAGACTTTTAGACTTTTGTAGTGACATAAACAAACGACAACCACTGAATTACAGGCTCCTGACTTGGGACAGGCACCTACATACATAATGTGGCGGGGTTAATCATGTTAGAGGGATCCCAACCCTCCTCCTAACCTGGGACAGTGGTATAATAGTACAACAGAAGAACAAACTATAAAAATAAGGTGAAAAAGGCTTAACTCATCAGATGGACAAAAATACAAGTAGACGTGGAAGGGTACTTGCACATCCCAACAACAAAAAGACACTAGGTTCATATCTGAGAGTACTCTCAGGTAACTGGCAGCTAGTGCAAAGCCTCTAACAACTAATAAAAAAAATCATGCATCTAAATTATCATTCCGTACACATCCAACATCAAATGGATTTCGAATACTTGTACATCTAGAGCTAATCTTCATAAAATATTCATAAATGCCGCAAACTTAGCTAGCGGGGATTAAGAACAAATATCGATTTGAAAGAATCTTGTTTGACGCTGCCTGTGTTCGAACCAACGACTCCAACAATCGAGACTAACACACTATCATTAGACCAACGAGACGGTCTGTATTTAACGACCATATGTTTTATATCGCAGCTTTGAATGCTATTGTTATATAATTGTGAAGGATGTATTACGGGAAATATTCAGAACATATAAAAGTTGTTTTAAAGTGTTTTCTACCTTTCAGTTTTAAAATATCTGTACCATGAAACTAATTGAATGTTTCTTATACTTGTTAAAAATGTAAAGACGTGCAGATAATAAACTTAACCTTTATAGAAATATTTTGTTTACGGAGAAGAACATAAACGATCATGTAAGAAGACTTTACTGTTTCAGCATAAAGCAGTAGGTTTTTATTATCAATTGCTTGATATTTTTGTCATGTTGTGTCAATTATTGCTTTCTATACGGTATGCGTTTTGTGCATTGTAAAACAGCGGTACGATATATAGTCTTCACATTGCAAATCATAAAAAAACATTTTCTTACTTAAACTAAATTGCCGAATTGACCAAAAACTAAACATTATGTCTATGGAATGACATAAAGCTTAAAGTTTCACAAGGAGAAATTACAAATGATCGTTCATCCTACAATAATGGATAACAGACTGAAAATGTCAAAACTGTTTTATGTAGATTAATCATAATTCTATTGACGCGGTTTTTCATTTTTCAGATTCGCACTAGATTTAACCTGAAGGCTTTCTTCGTTCCGTCATAAGATATGGCACGGATAAGCCCTTGGATAACAGGAATTGTATTTTTATTTGCTTTATGCTACATCTCTTATGGGTAATGTATAACAGAAATACAAATCCCTAAGTTAAACTCAAAAAGGAAGTCCACAACAACAGACACAATCAAATGTTTGACTTTATCAATCAACTGAACGAATGAAAACAACTTATAACTTGATACAGTGCTTTCGAGGAAGTAGTGGGTTGAATATATATTTGTATTTTAACATTCATGAACTTCAATGTAGTAGTTCATTAGCAGTGATAATTACCTTCATGTTCATAAATGGTTTTTTTTTTTCATAAATGTTACATATTTCCTAATTTAATATATTTTTTTGAACTGACTCGGTGAAATACGGGTTCACTATGCGTATAGCTAGTTTTCAAATCAAGATGACACAGGGCCGTAACTAGCCTCTTTTAATACTGAGGCAAAATATTGGCGAGGGGTCTGGGGGCCGCCTCCAGAAGCTCTGAGAAAAATAACGCAAAATCGTGCATTCTGAGCGTTTCCCGGCCTCGTTCTTACATAGAAACGCAAATCATATTTAGCTATTTTTTCGACAATATTCTGGTCTCAAAGCAAAAACATAGATTCATTGTTATTTAAGACTTTCAAGTTTAAGGGAAATTCAAAACATTAAAAGACCGATATGTAGAATAAAGCAAAAATCGTAATTCTCATAATCATTTATACCGGATCTGTCTGTCTGTATTTGTCTTGTATTGTGCTGACTTGAGATTTTTTATGACTAGATTTAAATATAGTGACAGTCATTAGTGCAGTAATAGACGTTAAATACTAGTACTGCTCAAGTCGACACTAGGGACCATATTGACCTTGTTTTACGGTATTTATGATTTTTTCATTATTGAAGACACTCCAGCAACTATCAAGATGAAGAACAGGAATAAAAACTTTGACCATTGATCATTTGTATTTTTTCTATACATTATGTGCGATTAGCTCCCGTGCACGTGTACTTCATATTCCTTTATTTTCTGTTAAAGGGTCTGAACACGACTTAATGCAAATTTAACCCTTGAATATGAAAGGTCATATGGCAAAACATTGATGTTTTTTTTTCAACAAATGATTTGATACCGGGAAATTGGTGGTCTTACTTTAATTTAAACCATGTCAGCTATCTAGTTTTAACCACAGGCGCTAGGGTATATGATACAGTTATTTTTTATTTATTTTTTTGTTGATTAAGATATTCAATTTTCTATATTTATAATACATATCTATCACTTCTGTGCATATCTCACCTACAAAAAATACCTAATTTTGCAATCCATACTAAGAAAAATTGGGTATGGTTTTATATACAAGAAAGGCAGTTTCGTATTCTTTTATATCAAGTTCAATTCTCCATGCAGAAACGACCACTTTTTTCTGTGTCCAGTAGCATCGTATATTCTTAAAATATTTTCTCGCATAATGCCTGGACATCGGTGGAAATGCAATATTACACAGTGTGGCACGTTTACAAATGAAAATCAACACTCAGAATAGTCATTAAGTAGGACAATAAATGAACAAAAGACAAACCCGGGACACAGAAGTACAAACAATAGACCATCAACTCTGAAAACCAAAAGTAAAATAGAAACATGGATTACGAAAAATATGCAGGGGCGACATCAGAGAGTGAAGAGAACTTGCTTCTTGCAAGACACTTTCAGTGAAAACAATTTGATATGAAGACAATCATATGAAGACAATCTTTTGTTTTAGTTTTTTTTTTTTTTTAAATTTAAAACATGAGGCATTTGCCTCATTTGCCTCAATGTAGTTACGGCCCTGAGTGACATATATTTCCTCCTGTAGGTTGTACTTTGTAAATGCAACCGCACGCAACACCATCTGTGACGAAGCTATGCTATCCTCGCTTAACACCATTTCCAACTCTACCACACGCGAACGCTTGGACTGCAGCATCGTCGGACCCATCATCGGTACCAAAGTTCGATTCGGTCTGGGTGTTAAAAAAATGTTCGCTGGACCGATGAGCTAGCTGAGGAGTTGCACAAACCAGTTCAACGCTAGTTTCATAAACGCTGTGTAGCGGTGGGTGGTGTGGATGAGACCTGGGCGGCCGACCTCGTTGATATGAGTGACTTCTCCAGGGACAACAAGGGAAATAAATTTATCCTGAGCATTATCGATGTCTTCTCAAAATATGGCTGGCTGATACCACCCAAGAACAAGAGGGGGTGACGGTGCGGGATGACTTCCAAGCGGTGTGCCCAAGAAGCTATGGACAGACAAAGGCACTGAGTTTTACAACAAACATATAAATCAGCTGCTTCAAAAGCATGGTATCGATCTCTACTCCACCGGGAACGAAGAAATCGAGTATTGTCAAACGTTGGAACCGCACCACGAAAAGAAAATGTTCAAATACTTTTCAGCCAACTCCACACGCACCTATATCGATGTCCTGGACGATCTTGTTCGCCAGTACAATACCACCAAGCACCGCTATCAAGATGGCCCCTGTTGCCGCAAGTCATAAGAAGCATGAAAACAAGTTGTATTGGAAATTTTACGGCAGCATACCTCCCATTAAACCACCGCGATTTTCCGAATCACCAAGAAGAAAGGTACATTCGAGAAGGGATACATCCCCGCTGAACCGAGGAAGTATTCACCATTTCCATAGTTTTGTCAGAGGTCCACTGGGCAATCTTTTCTACGATCTTTTCAACCATCTCCTCAAGGGTATCAACCAAGTACATGGCCGCGGTGAAAATCTAGTTTCCCGAGTGAAAGTGTCTCTCGTTCTCATCATCCGCCTTACCTGTTGGATTAATCTTTACAAAGGTTGCTGCATGATCACATTGGTTTGCCCCTTACAACGCCCAATATTCCATCCATGACATCCGGGAGACCTCAAGGGAGGTCTGCACATCCATGCCAATAGTGGGGGTCATATTCCAGGTAGTAAATACATCTTTAAAAGCTTTCTTCGGCGAATGTACCTCAATTTTATCCCACATGGCTTTCCTATCTTCTCAAATCTTTTCCTGCACCTTCTTTAGCAGTCGATCTATCGACAGCCTGCTAACCCCTTTCAACCAAAGTTGTTTTGTCTGGGTGATAATCTCCTTCCTCGTGTGGGGTTTGGGACGACGATGAAATTTAAGATTTGTCATCGTTTCTATCAACTCTCAACCAACTGATCTTTCCTCAATTGGGAGTACCATTTTGGCTATACCTCTCAGGGCTTTGACGTTTTCAACTACTAACTCCATGTTCACTATTGGATCCATGTCTTTATCCTAACAGTTAAAAAAATCAATTTAGGTCATCTCAAAACCACCATCCCCAATTCACTGGTTTTCAGACCCAGTTTTCGGGCATACAAAACATATCCTAACACTCTCGATCTTACAATCCTTATAAAAAATAAGAAAGTCGTGAAACGTACCCAGTCCGTCTGGATTTTTTCATCAACAAATTGTATCTCTCTTTGCCATGACGGTAGTACATGTAAGCTGTTTTTTTTAATTTCTCACATCCCCATGTGCGAATAGTTTCCCCTTTCGAGCACAAGGTTATAATTTTGCAGACCTTAACTTCGTGTCAACATATTGTCTTTGACAATCCAGGGTGAGTCCTGCCCTACTTCTTGCCATTTGAGAAT